>PVKS010050378.1:0-11576 GCA_004027875.1 Aplodontia rufa
AGAAAGAAGAGGAAGAAGAAGAAGAGGAGGAGGAAGCGGAGGAGGAAGAGGAGGAGGAAGAGGAGGAAGAGGAGGAGGAGGAGGAAGAAGAGGAGTAAGAGGAGGAAGAAAGAAAAGGAAGAAGAGGAAGAAGAAGAAGGAGAAGAAGAAGGAGGAGGAGGAGGAGGAGGAGGAGAAGAAGAATTTGCTTCAGGAACTCACAAAAGTGGGAAAGTCCACAGGTCCACCTTGGGAAATTAGCTGTTGTCATGGTTTAGATAAGGGGTGTGCCCTGAAAGCTCCTGTGTCAAACAATGCAAGAATGTTCAGAGGTGAAACCATTAGACTATCAGAGCCAACACTAATCAGTGGATTAGTCTACTGATGGACAAACTGGGTGGTAACTGTAGGCAGATAAGGTGTGGCTGGGGGAAGTCGGTCGCTGGGCTGTGCCTTTAGGGATTATATTTTGTCCCTGGTGAGCAGAGCTCTCCCTTAGTCTCCTGGTTACCACTGTCTGGAGCTGCTTCCCTGCTTATGCCATGCCATGATGTTCTGCCTCACACAGGCCCAAAGCTATGGAGTCGACCAACCGGGCACTGAGCCTCTGAAACAAGGAGACAAAATAAACTTTTCCTTCTCTAAATTGTTCTGCCAGGTCTTTTGGTCACAGTGACACAAAGACTAACTAGAACAGTTGTGCTGGTGAATTTTGGGGGTAGTTATATATATATAGCCTAGTGGAAGGAAGTAATATAACTAATTCCCTTTTTACTATAGGAAGAAAATTAAATTATGAAACTTAGCCAAGGTTAGTTTAAACTAGGCACTGTTCATCATGGACAGGTCTCCTCCAATCTGACAACTATAGCCAAACAAGGAACAGAAGCTCTTACCAAAAGAATGGACCTAAAAGCTCACAAGTACTTGTATTGGTGATTCAGTACCATGTGTTCCCTTAGTTACTAGGCACTGGCATTTCACCTACACTGACAGTAGCCTAAAGAGAAGTTTTCAATCCTTCTGGCTAGTTTGGTCAGCAGGTCATTTTTGATTGGCACTTCTCACCAAAACTGGATTATTCAATTTGCACACTATGCTGTAGAGGCCCTGTGGATGTTCCAAGTCCGACAAGTGTTAGCTAACCCTCTAGATCTGGCCTTTGGAAATGAAAGTAGCTCTTCTCAAAACAGACAGTGATACTTCTAACTTTACAAAACATCAAGCAAGGGTCTACTGTTGTATCCGTGGCTGGCGCTCTTAAGTCATCCTTTTTGGCACTGGCTAACCTCTGTTCCCCTTTGTGTTGGGCCGCATTGTGCAACAGGCATATCAACGTGAAGAATGTCTGTTAAGAACACATTATTGACTTTTCTTCTGAAGTTGAAAGCCAGTGGCAGACTTTGACTCGAAAATAATTTTCTAAAATACCAGAGTCTTGGCGTTCATTTGGACAGTGGTTAAGATAACATGGGGCCTTACTGCTTAAAGAATGGCTCCTCTGGATGGCTTCCATCTGAACAGAAATCAAGCAGCATCCATTGTTCTCTTTCTGCCAGGCTAGCACTATCTTTTGCTGGTAAGCAATAACAAGGCGATATCCAGGACAAAAATTCGCATGCATATGGGCACAGTCAGTGAGCATATTAAAAATATCCTGATACAAAAATAATGTGTGAAAAGATTAGGCTTTACAATACCCTGGTCTCTACTAGGAGATGTTTATAACCACACTCATTGGGTCAAATGTGTGTTCAGAGACTCGCTCCACAAGTCCATTCAAATAACACATCAGTGGTGCCTTCAGCAAGAAAAACACTTCCCAGAGTGAGTTTCTGCTTATGCAAACAAAGCACCAACTAATTGTTCACCAACTCCATAAAGGAGACAGACATTCACTGCCATCCCTCTTGCTGAGGCTAGCTGAAGGGGCTACTGAACTGTTGTGACGTTCATGGTGAGCCACAAGAGGCCTGAGGGGAGCCACCACACACAAGGAAAGCAAAGCCAGGAAATACTACACGGTTCCCATCACACCCCAAAGAGCCACGTTTTCCTTCCCTTTTCACTCAGCATAAGCCATCCACATGTGTCAGGCAGTCTTGAAGGATGTGGCATTCTGCAGCAGGATTTAGTAACCAGCTTTTTAAGCTCATGCTGTTCTGTGACACACTGCTTGCAGAGATGTGAAAAGAAAATGCAAGGTCTTGTAGAAATTTCAGGTGATTTTTAAATTGTTTTTCCCAGTGGCCTGAAATTTTTGTTCTGACAGGAAAAAAAAAAAAAAGAAGTTGAGGGGTTTTTGTTTCCTCAACTATGTGTTTTCTGACACCCTTCAGCTCAAACCTTGCCAGCTGCAAGCATCTACTTGGATCCTGATAAACTCTAGTAATGAAATTATCAGCATTTGGTGCCCATAAAGTTAAATCAAGTGAACGAGCCTGGTGTTGGCAAACCGACACACTCCTCGCCACCATGCCGGACACCATTAATATTGGATTCCACTGCTCCTTCCAGAGTATGCATATGGGGAGGTTAGTTAAGACGGTGACCTTTATCTTTAAGACACAGCTCTATTAGGCCACACATTTTAAGGATGATTGCATTCATGACTAGCCCATAGCAGCAACTCAATAAAATCATCCCGGGAAGTTTCACACTTGGCTCTCTATTCACAATTTCAACAAACACCTCATGAACATGTAAATTACAGGAAATTTGTACAATTTATAATCAATGGATAATCCTGTCTTTAAATACAATGGTGTCAGTCCCTACAGTGGAAACAGATTCACACATCTGAGTGCAAAAATCAGAAAATTAAAGAAATGATCTTCACAAAATATACGTTTTCAAACAAAGTCACATCAACAACTATAATAACAAAATAATAACTGCACAGGGAAATGCACACTCAGGCATAACTGTCACAAACTTGGGGATGTTTAGAAGCTCTGTTTTAGAAGTACAAATTAAAAATAACTCAGGCCTTGTGATGGAATGGGTTACAAGAAATAACCTTTTAAAAATAAGAAAAAAATTGCCAAGAACGCCAAAACCAGAATAACAATGGAAGCTGCAAGACAGAAATAAACATGATTATTTTACATCATTCTAGAATTGTCTCATGCCCTACTTTTATTTTTGTTTAATAAGATTTTATTTTTCATTATAGTTTAACCTATTGAAAGGGTTTGCTGTTACATTTCCATATGTGCCTTGCTTTCAAAACCATGAATGAGGAATATTCATGTTACCTTTGCAAAATACTTCTTTTCCATAATTATAAAGAAACAGTATTTGAAATTTGAGAAGGCTACATGATTTTGGTATCACTCTGTGTAAAATGTAAGAAATATCCTCCATGTAATATTTCACCAAGTTAAGTCATTATCTAAGCATTCTCTCAATTAATTTAAAACATTTTTACAAAATAAAAATAAAAAATAGATTAAAACAAAAATACAAAAGAGTAAATAGTTAATAGACTAATGATAAAATAAATATAACAGTGGAACATTTCAGTACTAAGTAGAACTAGATAATATTGTAAGAATCTTTTTTTATAGCTCTATAAAAGTATGTTGCCATAATAAAAATCATTACTGGTTCACTAACATTTACATAAAATATTCAATAATCTTTAAAATACCTATTTTTCTTCATAAAGAAAAGCAAAATAAATAGTGTATAAGTATGCGCATCTATCTAGTTTCACAAATATAAATAAACATTTAGAGTAGATTTTCTCTCAAAATTATGAATAATAAAAAATATTCAATTTTTCACATATGACCAAGGGAATATATAGAAAAAATAAAAATATAAAACATAAAGTTTCTGTACTTTGGATGTTAACTTATAATGAAAGATTATGACGAGAATAATGTGGATGATAAAAGTGTTAACAAAAACATCAATGATCTCCCTTTAAGATTGGGAATCTTTATTTTGGCAAAACTGATGTTTTGTGAACTCAAAATGGATTCCATATTCTGATAAAAATGGCAATTTAAAGATTTGGTACAAGGTAGGAATAATTTCTATGCTACTGAATCATTTAAAGAGTATAAATTATCATTTAAAAGCAGTCATTGAGGGCTGGGGCGTTGGCTCAGCAGTCATGGTGCTTGCCAGGCATGCATGAGGATGCAGGTTCAAACCCCAGCACCACATACACAACAGAGTGTTGGAGCAAAGAAAGCAACATGGAAGACTAAATAAAATTGATTCTTTCTCTCTCTCTTTCTCTCAATGAGCCTCTCTGTCTCTTTAAAAAAAATGGTGGCCATTTATACTATTGGTACTTATTTTGTACAGTAGACTTACTTACAACTTTTAATTAAAACAAAGTCAGCTTTTATTTATCTGCCCTGGCTTCTCAGCCCTCCACCCCAACATATCAATCAATCTGCTGTGGGTTCTAAATGTTGAAAGTCTTAATCTGAACCATGGCCTAAACACCTGCAGAGCACACCCATTTCCCGCATTTATAAATGCACACTTTGGTTTTGACATAGTATTTGTCTTTGTCTCGTCTTTCTCCTTAGTGCTTGGATCTATTTGATTTCCTCACCTTAAGGTTTGTGAAAATCAAAGGAAAGCTCTACAGAGCAAGCTAGGCCTCTAGTGTCGGGTGCTAATGGCAGCCAAAGGTATCTGCATGAGCTCCCCATTCTGTGGTGGAATGGCCCATGGGTCACGGGAGGTTAGGCTGGGGTAAAAGGTCTTGGTGCTAAGAATAAAGCAAGACTGCTTTGTAGAAGCACAGTGGCTCTCGCCATAGGCAAAGGGCCCCCTCTGCTTAAAGAATGGCTTCCTCCAGGTCTATTTCTAAAGCAGGTAATCTCAAGCCACTTTGAGCTGGGGTGACACTATCAAGTTGTCAATGTAGGCAGAATTTTTTGAGTCAAGCCATGGACGCCACTATGAAGAAATGACAGCGAAACCTTTCAAGACTTAGAAAAGATGAAAACAAAAAGACCACTATTTTCTCATTCCCCAAGCATAGGGAGGCAATCTAGGAGTGCAGAGGGGCTGTTCACCGCAATTGGCTGGTCAATCACAGCAGGCAAAACCTAAAGGGGTAAGAAGAGGTAGTAAAGAAGTCCAAGACAGGAAAATGGAGGAAGGGGCAGATTTTGACATTTGTTTAAAGGCAGCAAGGAAGAAAGCAAGCTTGGGGGAGAAGAGGATATTCCCAGTGCAGAGTGTCAGTTTTCCACCTGAAGGACTAAACCACTCTCAGTCACTACCAATCTGGGATGGAAAGGATTTAGCAATACAACTATTAAAGGATCCATTATCCCATCTATCAATCGTCTCAGCCAGCAAGTCATCTTGTGGGCAACACTCGTATCTGCAAAGTTTTAACAGCATACGGTACTTATGTTGCAGCCTGCAATTTAATTCTTTTAAAAGCAGCGCTAAGTTCAGTCCATATCTGAGCTCTGTAATAATAACCCTAACCTCAGCTATTGTTCCATTATCTTAAGACAGACTGAAAGCAACTAACTGCTCTATTTAGATTGCACCTGGCATTACATGAGGAAGAAGTTGCCTTTCCTTCTCTTACTCAACTTGGGGGAGAATTGACTTCAATTATGGAGCTAAGGAAATTTTCTGGGCCTCTGCTCATCTAAAGACCTTTTGTGCCACAAATCAGCTCCCTCAGGCCCAAACATTATTTTGAACAAAGGCCCATGAGCAGGTGCATTCCATACTGCTAGATTTTACAGAGACCATTTTTCAAAACAGATGAATTGAAAAGGGCTACTTGGATGAATTTTCTGCAGCATCCTACTCTGTATATTAAGTAATTGGCTTGAATATTTTTCTATGTGACACATCTGGTTGCACTTTGTGTGTGGTCATTTCTAACAAGCATGACAATTTCAACTAATATGGTTTAAGTTGCACACACAGCTTGAAGATGAGTTGTGGCTCTGAAAAGCTAAAATGATTACAAACCATTCCAATGGGTGACATCATGCTCTCATCCTTTCCAAATATAGTGACCTTGCAAGGTCAGAAGACATACAGGAAGAGAGGGAAAAAAAGTCCAAGATACTTAAAGCTCATTTTGTAAAACAGATAATAAAAACCATATACCAAATTATGTTTTGAATGGAGCGGCTCTTACTGAGGTAACAATGAGAATTGGTATGAAAATTAATACACCAAGTAGAATTACAGTCACTTCAAGCTCATTTACATGATCAGTAAAACGGAGACCACAGCAAGATCTCAATTGTTTGGAAATGAAAAAATTCAAAAGAAAAGGAAAAGGTCAACTTCCGACCCACAATTTAGGAAATTATTCCATTCCTAAGGTAATAAGCCTGTCATCCAAGTAATTCCCTGCTCACTCATTACAGGAAACAATAATACAGGCCAAGTTGTCTGTCTAAAAGTTCCAATGGCATTTTGATATACAAAAATTGGGCCGACAATCTTCAGTAGTTGAGTTTCCAAACGTACACGATTTTCTCAAATGTTTTCCCAAGGATGACTGCTCATATTAAGTAAATAACACAGAAATATGTAAACATATTCACTATCCCTATTCAAAAACAATCCAAAAAAATAAAAACTGCCCCAAAACAAGTTTTGAATCATTTTTACTTCTCTTAATATAAAGCATCTAGTACTAAGTAGGAAATGCTCGTTAGCCTCAAACTTGGAGGTCTTGCATATGGACCCACTGTCATCAATCAGAATTAAACTCACGAACCTTGGTTCCCAAAGATGTTTCTCTGCTTCTCAAACTTAGGTATTTCAGATACATTTAAAAGGGGTTCTTTCACGCTTTTCAAGTCTACCTAAAATTGGGCCTCTGTCCTCTGTGTGTCTGTCCCCCTGATAACATCTCCTATATCCCTTCTACAATGCAGTGTCCCTTTTCTTTGTATTAGTTTCACTGCAGAGTTCTAAGGACAATCTTTCCTTCCCACCCTTGTTCTTCAGCATTAAGCGCATACTGGAACATAGTATACCCTCATAAGCTTGATGAACTCATTAATTTGTTAAAAAAATAAATGTTATAAAGATGCTGGTTGAAAAACCCACATCCTCCAGGTAAAGATGGCCTAATGCTGCTCCTCGTGTTAGGGTATGGGGAACCATAGCCACATGGGGTTTGCCAAGTTGGAGCTGTGTGTGTGACAACTGTTCCCACTTGTAGCTGCTGTTTTTCTCTTTCAGATGAGCAATGTGCTCTTCACTCTTCTCAGCTCCTTTGTGCAAACATACATAATTAAGAATATGTCTACTATATAGCACAAAAGAAACTGTTTTAAGGGCTGGAGAGGTGGCTGAGTGGTAGAGTGTTTGCCTGGTGTGTGCAAGGACCCAGGTTCAAACCCTAGCAACATGTACACAACTAAGTGGAGGAAAAACAAAAACCAGAAGAAAAAATGAATTTGACTCTTTCTCTCCCTTGATTATATATATATATATATATATATATATATATAAAATCCTGCTAGTAGGAATAGACAATTATTATCAATTATACCAAACGAGATGAGTACAGGAACATAATTCTGTCCTGTTACTATCATGGAAACGGCTTGATTTACTTAATCATCTAAAAAATAAACTAAATACCTTACAAAAATACCACCAATAGCACAATTAGATATTTTCATAGACATCAGACTTGTTTTATAACCTCCGAAAATCAGGCAGAGGATTGATTTCATGAGGCATTTTTCTCCACAAAGCTGGTTCCATATTGCCAGTTGCCTGCTTTAAGGACCTGTCATTTTTACCTGAACTAGGGTGGATCCTTCCACTGCAGCACTGCTTTTCTTTGTCCCCTTTTACCCCCAAATTAATCTTCCTCACTCCAATACAATCATTAAATCCCTTAATCAGAAAACTTGAAAGTGTTCTTACTTCATGTAATATATTGGGGATGTCAGAAATTAGGATCGAAAGGATCTCAAAGACTGTCCAGACTGTGTAACAGTGTGCTTCTTAATGCTGAACATGTCTACATTGATTTGCACACTTGTTAAAATACATATCCTTGGGCACCACCCACAGAAGTGTGGATCTATTGGGTCTGAAGCAGGGTACAAGGATGTGTATTTCTAACAAGTTTCCAGGCGGAACTGAAGATCTGACCTGTGGTCCACACTTTGAGATGCTATGATCCTAGCAGAAGCTGGATCCACAGAGGCCTCTGCATTCAACCGGTGGAGTTCTGCTTGCATCTCCTTTACACACCCGCCTGCCTGTTTTCATATGATCACAGGGTTTAGTAACTACCATCTAATCTTCCTGGTTTACAAATAAAAAACTGAAACCTGGACAGCCAGGCCATCTGGCTACTTGATCAATGTTCTGTCCTGGTACCATCACTTTTCCAACTTTCAGTCTAGCATCAAAGTCTCCTACTACATTTCTATCTTTAATTTTCATTTCCCTTCAAAATAACTAACTTCTCAATTCTACTTCAGCCGGGTGTTTATCCTTCCATAAATAAAACAGGATCATTTGTTTTACGTTAAGTCTTTTGTAACACCATTCTTCCTTTTGTCCCTAGACTCTCAAAAAATCCAGTGTAATTTTGTTCTGGAATATTTGATAATGTTTCCACCTCAATTGTAACTCTATATCATCTAATTAAAAAAATTAATAAAAAAAATCCAGTGTAATTACTTCTATTTCTAATACTTTATCTAAGCTGGACTCATTGACATTATTGGCACTACTAGTCTCTCTGCTTCTGTAACTCACACGTGTAGAGGACATGTCTCAGATCTCAACATTATCCAGAACTTTGGCACCTTCAAGATCCTGGAATCCAAATAAATATACTTTTTTTTTTTTTTTTAAGAGAGAGGGTCAGAGAGAGAGAGAGAGAGAGAGAGAATCAATTTTATTTAGTTTTTCACATGGCTTTCGTTGCTCTGACACTTTGTACATGGTGCTGGGGCTCAAATTCATGTCCTTGCACATGCTAGGCAAGTGCCATAACCACTGAGCCACCACTCTAGCCCTAAATATATATGTGTACTGTTTTGATAACAACCTTATAGGCTTAATAACCCTTAGAATTCTTCTTGCATATTCCTAAGCTATCAGACAAGCCTTCCTTGGCCTATACTTGTCACCCTGCCCAGATTGGGTGATGCCACATGATGCCATACCAGTGTCCTCACCAGGGCTCTTGAATGCCTTCCTGCTTTCCTGCCAGGTCCATCTTACTAATTTCCATCAGAGAATTAATCTACAAATTTGTTTTTCTTTATTCCTATTCCTCTAAGCATTGTTAGTTATGGTTACTAACGTGTTGATTGGACTTTCTAATACCCAGAACTAGATTTTTATACCTTAATCAGCTTATTTATTTGGCCCTAAGTCACTCTCAAGTGTTCCAAAGAGATTCTTTAAAATCTCCATCGTCTCAAACTCTCAAGTCTTCTCTAACATGACTACTCCCAGAGGGCCTTCATCTGTAGTATAAAACACAAGAATAGGACACAAATCCTGCATTGAGAAAACTGTTCAAAGCTTTGTTCTAGAAAGATCACGCTGGCGACTGTGCAGAGGGTAGACTAGAATAGACAGAGATGTGGATGGATAAATGAGAGTGATTCAACAAAAACCCAGGGGGATAAGGGAGAATAAAGACTCAGGAATCAAGAACACTAAACACTGTGCTTGGTGCCTAATAGACACAAATAGACATGTGTTCAACTCAGTTTGGCTCCAATTCTGATATATCTATAGAAAAATATTTACTAAACTTAATAAAAATGCATAGTTGAGAGCAAGAATACTTTTGCTATGTCTTGTCATAAGGCTAATTAAACCTATTATGCAACGGACAGATGGTGGAACAAGATATAAAATGAAATTAGCAATGATGAAACCCAGATGGAAATAACAGAAAGGTCAACATGTTAAAGGTCAAAGGAATTTGGCTCCATCTTGTCTCATTTCTTAAAGGACTGAGGTCATAGCCTCAGGGCCTTTACTGTAGGGAAGTTATAGGACTTTCATTGTGCCAAAGAACCACATACTGACCCATGGTTGTTCGAAGCTGTAGGTGCGGCGCCGATCTTCCACATCTTCATCCTGCTTCGCCTGCTGAAACTCTTGCCGCAGACGCTGTATCCGATCATGGTTGCTAGGAGTTGATCGGTTGCTGAAAGAGAGAAGGTGCGACACTGAACACCCTTCGGCAATATTTCTGTGAATTGCAGGTGCTCGGAAAAATGGCAATTTGCTGTGAAAGGATATTATTTAAGAGGAAGTGAGTTTTTAAAACAATATCTGGGCATTTAGAATGTATTTTCAACTAGTTCTTAAGGTTTATGATTATTGCAGTTATTTTAGACATATCAAAGAAGATAAATGGAACTTTTAGATATTCCTTTTTGTTTCCCCACTGATTTTTAAAAGCGTCATTTTCTTTCTGTAATCTGGTAAGGTGCTGGCAGTAAAGTATTTTTGGAAAGGATGTGGCATTAGACATCAGAGATACCAGGGTGCTGCCCTGGCTCTTAGGTCTTCTTAGACTAAGAGCTTAACCCTTCTGAGATAGTTTCTTTATATATGAAATGGAGATAATAATTTTGTTCTAATAATCAAGTGAGATGACACCATAAAACATTTCCTCACAAATATGCAGTGCTATTTTCATAATGCCATTATTTGACGTTTCTATTTGAGTCATCAGAAATCCATGAACAAAACACACAACTCTCACAGCATAAATGAAAAACATTTAAAAGATGAGATCAAATGGTTTGATCTAACCATTTAGTTAATAATGATACTTTCATTTATTATAGCACTGAATTCTGTTTATACTCACAAGGAGCTTGTAAGAGTGGCGTGGGAATTAGTTTTCTACAAACACACACACACACACACACACACACATACTTGCAAATGTAGAAAAACTGACATTTGAGGGAGATAGGTGACTTGCTCGAGGTCTGAGGACTGGCTGGTAGAGAAAGAGGGACTAGAATCCAGATTTTCTGACCTGTAGTCCAGCCCTGACATTACTATGCCACATTTACCACTTAGTAAAACACATATCAGACTCCAAAGACTCTCTTTGCAAAATTATATAAATCTTTAAAACAGCATTTTAATATTAAGAATAATATAGCTTAATGACCAAAATTAAGCCAATCTTAAATCTCACAGCACATTTTACCTGCTCCATTCACTGAGGCAATAGCCACACCCTATCATAAGTGCTACATGCACAAGCCACGCACATACTATCTCCTCAAGAAAACTTTAAATTTCCTGAGGTCAAGAAATAAGTCTTATATTTCTCACCTATACCTTCCAAACTGGAAACATGTTGCCCAGGACTTTCTCAAAAGGATCCTATATATATATATATATATAGGAACGGGAGGAGGGAGGTAGAAGGATGTGGGGGGGTGGGTATTGAACAAATTGTATTGCTGATTTGTGTGCATATAGGAATATGTGACAACTAATCCCATCATTATGTAAAGCTATAATGCATATATATATATAAAATGCATATATATAATGCATTATATACATATATAATGCATTATATATGCATATATAATGCATATGATATATAATGCATA
>PVKS010050379.1:0-11576 GCA_004027875.1 Aplodontia rufa
ATTAAAAACATTTTGTGGGGCCCATTTCTCCAATTCCAGTTCTATAGCACTAAATGTTCCCTCCAGAATTGCTTTGGGGAAAGAAATCTCATGTCAGGGAAATGAATTTAAAAGTGTTTCCCAATAAGGATTAATGGAGATTCACACCTTTAATCCACAACTTGGAAAATAGTAAGCTTTAGATTGCTTTGGGAAGTTTGCAAAATAAATTCAAGAAACTTAATTTTGAGTGAGGTATTCTTTAGACAGTTCAAATATACCCTTAGTCTTTGCAACTATCATTACCAATATTCTTCAGCAGAATATATATGTTATCCATGTGAACTATCTGAATAGCATGTTTTGTACTCATTAGCTGTAATAAAAGTAATACTTTAACCTTTTGCCTTCACAACTTTTAGGCACACTATTCATTTTTTAATTTTTAATACCTTTTATTTTAGTTTTATTTTTTAAAATTTTTTAATGTGGTGCTAAGGATCAAACCTCACACATACTAGGCAAGTGCTCTGCCACTGAGCTACAACTGCAGCCCCCACAGTATGTATTTCAAACTGTGAGCATGTGCAAGTTAATATTCATTCACTGTCTGCAAGAGACCCCTAGGTAGGTTCCTGGATCTTTTATTTTCTTTTTGGTACCTGGAGTTGAACCCAGGGGTGCTCTACCACTGAGCTACATCCCTACCACTTTTTATTTTGTAAGAGGATCACCCTAAATTGCAGACACTGGACTTGAATTTTTAGTCCTTGTGCCTCAGCCTCCTGAGCTACTGGGATGACAGGCATGTATTGCCACACCTGGCTATCCTGGATCTTTCCTATTTTGTCTTCTCTCCTCAAGTCCTTTGCCCAGTATACACATCTCCCTCCACTGTACAATCTTTCTGGATTCATGGATGATGATGTGTTGGGACAGCTTACTTGATCTTGTGTGCAATTGAAACAGGTCCTTCACAGCTTTTTATTTTACACATGGCTATATTATTCTTTCCTTTAAATGGACCCTCAAAAGGTACAGTTTAACAAAATTCAAGGAAATACCATTCACATATATGACCCAGGGGTAGCTACTAAATTAGAGTTTTGAGATGTCTAAATCCTTTCTTGCCCTCCTGTCTTTGTTTCTGTTTGTTTTTTTCCTAAAGCCATGGTCTCCATACTCCACCCCCACCCCCACCTCTGGAATGAGGTTTGAACCAGGCATGCTCTACCACTGACCTATATCCCTAGTCCTTTTTATTTAACTTTGAGACCATTCTCATTAAGTTGCTGAGGCTTTCCTCAAAGTTGTGTTCCTGTTGCCTCAGCCTCCTAAATGGCTAGGATTACAGGCATGTGCCACCATGCCTGGTTTCCATGTTTGTATTTATTGTTTTCCTCATCGGTAAAATGATTTTGATCACATTTTTCTATATATACATATATGTCTATACATATAAAATACATATATATGCATACTATAAGCATACACACTGTATGACATGCGTGCTAAAGAACTTTTAAAAGTTGGAACAAACTAAACACGAATGGAACTTGAAATAATTTTTGAAATCATTGAATGGGATGAAAAATCAAGACCCAAGTATGCTGCCTTAAAGAAATCCATTTTTTTGTTTTATTTGTGTTTTTGAAGTTCTGGGGGTCAAACCAAAGGTCTTGAGCATGCTGACAAGTACTCTATCACTGAGCTACATCCCCAGCCCCAAGAAACACATATTGAGGTAGAAGAGACAAATAGATTAAAAGTAAAATCATGGAAAATATATACCATATTAACAATAGTCAAAATAAAGCTGGAGTGGCTATATTAAGATCAATCTAGATTTCAGACCAAAGAATAATATCAGGGATAAAGAGAGTCATTTCATGATAAAGGAATCAGTTCATGAAGAGTATAAAGCAATCACAAATATTTATGAACTTGATAACAGAGCTTCTAATCACTTGAAGCAAACACTGATAAAACTGAAAGGTGAAATAGATAGTTGCACAATTATCGTTGGATATTTAAATACCCATCTCTCAATAATCAATAGAACAAGTAAATAGAAAATCAGCAGGTATATAGGAAAATTGAACAACACTATCAACTAATGTGACCTAATTAGCATTTATAAAGTATTTCATCCACTGAAAATAGAATATACATTCTTTTTGGTACACAAAGAATATTTACCAAGATAGACCACATTCTGGACCATAAAGTAAGTCTGGGCCGTAAAGCAAGTCTCAATGAATTTAAAAGGATTCAAATTATGCAAAGTGTGTTCTATGACCACACTTTGCTGTGATCAAAACACCTGACAAGAACAACTTAAAGGAAGGAAAGTTTATTTTGGCTCATCATTTAACAGGCTCACTCCATGATTGTCCCACTCCATTGCTCTGGAACTGAAGTGAGGCAGTCTCATGGTGGAAGGGTATTGTGGAGGAAAGATGCTCAGCTCATGGCAGTCATGGCAGTCTGGAAGCAGAGGGGAGAGAGGAGCCAGGGACAAGATACATAATCCCTAAGGGCACACCACCAGTGACGTACTTCCTCTAGCTACACCTTACCTGTCTACGGTTACCACCCAGTAATCCATTCAAATAATTAATCCATCAAATGGATTCATCCACTGATTAGGTTATGACTCTCATAATCTAACCATTTCACCTGTGAACATTTCTGAATTGTATGTCACCTGAGCTTACTGGGGGATACCTCATCTCCAAATCATAACAGGCCACAGTGGAATTAAATTAGAAAACACTTAACCGGAAGATTTCTTAAAAAGTCATCAAATAATATAACTCTAAATAATGCATGGATCAAAGATATAAGAGGAGAAATTAGAAATATTGGAAATATGTAAATTAGAAATATGTAAAAATGAAAATATGACATTAAAATTTGTGGACTATACCTAAAACAGTGCCTAGAAGAAACTTAAAGTACTTACAGGGCAGGATCAAGATGGCTATATTTAGGCTCCCTCATTGAGACTTCTTGTCAGCTATCTTTTAGTATATAGTCAAAGTCATAAACACCCCAATTCAGCATAAATTCTCAAGATCATAAATATCTGCTTGTGAGTATGCATTCAGTTATATAACCTATTGGCACCATACCTTCTTTGTTTGGTCTGCATATTGAAAAGGCCTATGGAAAGACTCAGAGGACTGGGGGTGCTTGCCACTTCTGAATAAATCAAGTCCACTATTCCAACTGTGCCTCCCGTCTTCTTTCAACTGCCAAAATCCCGAACCTTCCTTCTAGGGCCTGAGCTTCAGCCAGATAATAATGTATTAGAAAAGACAAAAGGTCTCAAATCAATGACCTCATCTTCCATGATGGGATAGAAAGGCAAATATGACTTATGTACAAGTCATTGGTATTCTTCCTCTAGATTCCATTTTGGAGACTCTTGATTAGATTCTCACTCTTGGCTTCTTTCTGTGACTGCTAATGACAACTGGGCCACATGCTTTTATTTCCTTACTCCCCTTCAGCTAGAAAGACCTCTATTTCCATTGGTGTCCCTTAGAAACCCAAACAGAAACCAAGTTCAGACTCAGGAGAAAGGGCATATGAGAGAAGCAACTTAAGCCAGTTTTCAGTCTATGTAAATACTATCTATAACATGGGAGTAAAGCAGAGGAGACATGAGAGCGGGGAGTGGATGAAGGAGGGAGATCCTGGACTAGGATCAGCCTTAACTCACTTTGTTAATATCCATGTATGCATGAATATGTAACAATGACTTCCTCCAATATGTAAGACTATGCTGAACAAATAAAAAATAAAAAATGAAATACATAAAAACAAGTGCTTGCTGCCTGCTAGTGATCCAGTCTACATCCCCTGGGCTGAGACATCCACTGAAAATTTTTGGCAGGGGAGGGGTCAAAGCATTTTAAAGTAATCCTAATCAGTGTGGGGTGCCATAACAAAATACTATACACTGGGTGGCTTAGACCAGAAATTAATTTTTTTCAGTTTCAGAGGATGGGACTTCTAAGATCAAGATGCCAGCTGGATTGGTTCCTGACAAGAGCTCTGTCTTTTGATTGCAGATGGCCAACTTCTTGCTATGTCCTCATGTGGCCTTTCCTTGGTGCATGCATGGGGTAATATATCTCTTCCTCCACTTCCTCCTTCTCCTCTTTCAGTTATGGACTGAATGCTTGTGTAACACCAAAATTCATATTTTGAATTGCTAATCCCCAATGTGATGCTGTTTGGAGATGGGGCATTTGGGAGGGAATTAAGATTACATAGAATCATAAGAGTAAGGCTTTCATGATGGTATTAATGGAAGGGCTCAAAACATGACTTTTTTCAATACTGGGATTTTGCTGGGTGCTGTGCTGCATGCCTTTAATGCCACAGACTTGAGAAGCTTGAGACAGGAAAAGTGCAGTTTCAAGACCAGTCTCAGCAATTTAGCAAGACCATAAGTAACTTAGTGAGACCCTGTCTCAAAATAAAAAATAAAAAGATCTGGGATTGTGGCTCAGTGGTAAAGCACCCCTGGGTTCAATCCCTAGTATCAAAATGAAAACCAAACAAACAAAACATGGGGATTGAACCCGAGGGCACTCTACCACTGAGCTGCATTTGTAGCACTTTTTGTTTTGATACAGGGTGTAAGTTGCCCAGGCTGACCTTGAACTAGTGATCCTCCTGTCTTGGCCTCCCAAATAGTGGTGGCAAGTTAGGTGTGCTCCAATTTGCCTGGCAAAATATGACTTTTTTATCCATCATGATCTTTAACTGTCAAGGACCTTCGGTCTTGACTCTATCAAAACCTGTGTGACTTTGGACAAGTTCCTCACCTATCTAAAGCTCAATTTCCACATTCATAAAATGAGAATAGTAATAGAAACTACTTCTTAAATTTATTGTGATGCCAGGAGACTGTATTACAGTCATGTAGAAGAACACTTGAAAATGTTTATTTCAATACTAATGTTTCCATGCATCATGTCTCCTCAGCCATCATCTCCTATCAGAGATACAATTGAGACACTATCACATAACTGTGTTCTCACAATTTGTGACCCTGCTTTCTCCTGATATGAATATATAGAGATGTTAAACTGAGGTTAAATGTCTTTTCACTTAATCTGAAGACTTTCAAGAACTTAATATACTGTAAAGTATATAACCCAAACATGTCTTATTCTTGTTAGACTTGTGGGAAAAATAACTCTCTTCTAACTACTTTGGTTAAATATTTTCCAGTGTATTTTAGGACTATGAAAAAGAAAATATATTAATTCATTAATTCAATAAATATCTACTGAGTGTCCACCAAGTACTATTCAAGGTACCAGGTGTGTAGCAATGAACAAAATAAACAAAAGTCCTGTGTACTTCATACTGATATAAATAACCACATTAGCATAAACTTCTCAAAGTCTGTTGGCTTTGTTCCAGAACTTCTGCTTAGTATGATCATTGTTTCCATTCTCAAATAAAATTGACATTTAATTTGTGTTTTGACAGTACAGACTGATGAAGGTATTTTTAGTGCTAGAGATGAATTAATCTGGAGTACATTTATCAGACAAAGTGAACATCAAGAAAATGACATTTAATAAAGCATATGAACATGATGGGGAGAGTAAGAAAAATCTATTTGTGACAATCATTAATGTTTTATTCTCTTCAAGGTTTATTTTATAATCTAAGAAGGGAGGAAACATCACGAAGCATTTGGAATATGTTACAAGCTCCAAATTTACACCAATGATATCTAAAAGAGAATAAAAGAATTTTAGAAGTGACTTTAGTAATCTGACAACCATATTGACAAATTATAATGATAAATGGTTCTCATCTTTATAGGTTTTTAAATCATTATGCAGTTGTTTTGCTTGACTTTTAAAATCAAGTTCTTCATTTAGTTTTCACAGGACACAGAAAGTCAATTTCATAGCTAGTTATGAGACTCTTTAGGTATCTGTTCCAATCATATAAAAACTAGCAAAAGTTTATCTACAATGTTTTATGTGGGGGAGGCTGTCTGGGTTTTTTTTATAGTGAGTCCTTTCATACTGTATAATGGTAATCTAAGGGTGCTACTTTTGTATTTTACTGGCCCTATGCCTTCTACAAGTTGATGACTCACTTCATAGAGTAGAATTAAGAACTAATTCAAATGAATAGATATTTGTGATAGAGAGTGATATTTCTTCCCCAAAATCCATTTTCTCTTTCTTCCAAATTTTAGCTAGGTACATCAACAAAAGTCAGCAATAGCTTAGAAGAAAGCTCACAGGTATCAGAAGCAATAATATTATGATAAGTAATATATGCCAGCCACATCTTGCTACTTTTAGCAACATCATAAATAGGGATGGACCCTGGTCAGAGCTACCCAGAAATCAAACAAAAAATGGAAGGGAACAAAACTCTGTCAAGAGAGCATTCTTTTCCTATGGCTTGCAATTTCAGAGCCTCACATAATTGCAAGAGCTCTCTGCTTTCTATAGTTCCACAGTGAAGCAGTTTAAAAAGGTGACACAAAAGAAGACTCAGCAAGAGATAATCTGGTGGCTCCTCAAGCCACTTTTATTATTGATCAGTAAATGAGAGACAGAGCTAAGGTGAAGATCATATTATTTCAACTTTCCTCCCAAGCATATTAAGAAGACCTCAAGGAGGCAGCTATTAAGTTAAATGAGAGGAAGATGAGTCAGCACAGAGAGCAGTGACACAGCAAGAGAATTTGCCTATAAGAGATCTAAGGCTGTGATTACTTTTATATGTAACTGGTGTAACTGGAAAGTAGCAAATAGATCAGAACCATATTCTTATGCTTTAGATATGAGACAATGCAAATAAGTTTAGATGTGAAATGATTGGGTTATGAGAGCCTTAACCTAATCCACTGAAATGGATTAACTGGGTGGTAACTGTAGGCAGATAGGGTGTGGCTATAGGAGATGGGTCACTAGGGACATGCTTTGGGGGTATATATCTTATTCCTGTAAAGTGGAGCTGTTCTTTCTGTGCTTCTTGGTGCAATGTCCTGATTTCCTCTGCTACACCCTGGCACCATGATATTCTATCGAACCTCAGCCCCAGAGCAATGGAGCCATCCATCTATGGACTGAGACCTTGGAAACTCTTGAGCCCCAAATAAACTTCTCCTCCTCCAAAATTGTTCTTGTCAGGTCTTTTGGTCACAATAGCAAAAAAAGATGTCTAAAACACCTATTATTTTTTTTACAGATAATCTGAAGGGCAAAGAAACCAAAGGCTTGACTTATAAATGCCTATGATGGCTCACAATTGTAATCCCAGCAATTGGTAAGGCTGTGGCAGTAGGATCACAAGTTTGAGGTCAGCTTCAGTAATTGTTTTAACAGAGAGGGAGAGAGAGACAGTAATTTTTTCATCTGGTTTGTGTTTTTCCTTTGTGTATACTCTGCTGGGGATCAGACCCAGGTCCTTGTGCATGCCAGACAAGTGCTTTACCACTGAGCCACCTCTCCAGCCCCAGCTTCAGTAATTTAGCAAGACACTGTCTCAAAGAAAAATGTAGCTCCAGGGGTCAATCCCCAGTACCAAAAACAAAACAAAAATCCCAAATGGCTAAAATGATTAGAGTCCTCATATAGTGTTCAGAGCCCCAAAATGTTCAGCACAAAATAAATTGTCAAACTGAGCAATCCCCCAAAAGGCTCACTGCAGATGTAGTCATCATAATCAATGGAAAGGAATCTTCTAGAAGGCAGAGACACAGGCCATATAGGACAATGGACAAGAAATTCCTTTAAGAAAGCAGAACTAAGGGCTGCCAGATGAGCTAAGTAACTTAATCCAATGCTAGGACAAGGATCTTTTGTATTTCCAATCCTGCAGGTCTTAATAATTACTATAATCTGATGACTGCTGAGTAGTTCCATTTCTTCCTTTGCAGTGTCAGTGTTTCTGTTCTTTTTATGTTACTCCTACTCCACCATTATGTTGTGGATGGGGCATATAAATTGTCTTATTTTTTAAAATTTGTAGGATCACAAGGAGACATACCTGTACCTGATGTAGAGGATGATACCACTCTGAGATGTATGTAGTAACAGGATTGTATGTCAGAGTTCTCTCCCTGGTGATTAGTGAGAATGTTCTGCATGTAGGAAGAAGGGCATATACAGCTGCTTCTGTGGTCAGAATAGTAGAATGGCAAAGGTCAAATTCTCCCCCAGTGCCTGTTTACTATTTCTATAATAATAGAGTTTGAGTTGCATTTATAGTCAACTAAAATTAAATTTCACTTTCCATTCTCCTTTGTAATTAGATATGGTCATGTGACTAAATTCTGGTCAATGGTATGTGAGAGAGTGTCATGTATATAACTTCTCTCCTGTGACCCTAGCTTCTGGCATAAAGCCTAGCATCACTAAGGATGCTCCTTACGTATTTTTTGAATGAATGAATAAGTAAAAAGGAAAGTAATTATGTTATGATGATAGAATAACAGATAATTTAGTGTAATATTTTAAATAATGGTCAACACACTTTTGACTATGAATTAATATGCATCATTTATAATTTTCTAATCCAATAGGATACATTATGTTTTGTGATTATTGCTCAACCCATCTTTTGGACATTACATATATGAACCATATTATGGGTTTGAAACTAGTTTTTTAAAATTTTATTCCTTTATTGAAAAATATTAATAGACTGTATTGTTGCTTTTTTTCTTCTAACATTTCAGTGAGTATTTTAAATTGATGTGAGAAAATGTGTCACAATATCAAAGCACTTCTTATGAACTCTCCAATATCTTAATCCATGGGCCTTCTTTTTTGTTTTCAATTGAAATCCTGATTTTTTTTATTAAGGAGTTGTTTTATAATCATAAATGCATATAAAGCAACAACATGATATGCATTTGATCCTAATCCAGGGTCACCCCTACATTACTCACACCCTAGTGTCTTGATTCTTCTATATTTCCCCATAACAGTCATAAATTCCCATATATATATACATATGTATATTAATGATTATGAATTTTCCAGAATTAAATGATTGTATAAGTAATATTTGGCTTCTCAGAGAGGCTGATTTATTTATAAAATGGCAGGTAGTATTTTTTAAAATGCTCTAAAAAGAATGAAAATTAAGTTAAAATTGTGCTAGGTAAAAATAAAATACAACATCCCAAGGATCACATAGGTTTGTGCCATAGAACTTCACAGCTCATGAGAAGATGAAGTACATTAACCCATGAGGCTCACAGAAGTCATCTAAGGGAATAACATCAAGACACAGACTCATTTCATAGCAAACCTGGCTCAGAACCTTTTGACCAAGTTCATAGGACTAGTCATGGAAATAGGAGTAGGCTGAGATTTCTAATTTTAATACTACTGTTTAACCCATCCTAGTTCAAAGGAACTATGCATGAAGATTGATTATCAGCTACTTCAAGACTGTCCTCTACCTGAGGAATACAGATGTTTTTCTACTCATGATGGTGTTACATCCCAATAAACCCGTTGTAAGTTGAAAATATCAAAAGTCAAAAATACATTTGCTACACCTAACCTATACACCATCATACCTTACAAAACAGTACACTGCAGAGTATTGTTTTCCCTCATGATCCTTGTGATTAGTAGCTGACTAAGAGCTGTGTTCAGCATTGTTAGAGAGTATCATATCACACATTGCTAACCTGGGGAGAAAAATCAAATTTCAAAATTCAAAGTATGGTTTCTACTGAATATGCGTTGCTTTTGCCCCATCATAAAATTAAAAATTGTAAATTGAACCATCCATAAGATGAGGACCATCTATATAAAAGAAGACCCACTCTCATGTACATGGTTTGCCAATTATTCCCTCTCATATCCATGAACTCATAAAAATGAGGCAGAGCTGGGTGCAGTGGCTCACACCTGTAATCCCAGTGACTCAGGAGGCTGAGGCAGGAGGGTCTCAAATTCCAAGCCAGCCTTAGCAACTTAGACCTTCCCTCAAAATTAAAAACAGGGCTGGAAATGTAGCTTAGAAGTAGAGTGCCCCTGAGTTCAATTCCCAGTTCCTGGAGAAAGAGAGGGAGAGAAAGAGAGAGGAGAGGAGAGGATGGGAGAGGAGGGGAGGAGAGGAGAGGGAAGGAGAGAGAGATTGTAGAATGAGATGTATAGAAACAGTTCTTGGGATGTCACTACTATCTTATTGAAAGGATAAGATTTGTGAGTAAATAAATGATCTTTTGGAAGTAACAAAAGGGGACTTTTAAAAAAAAATCCTGCTTTGAATTTCTCCTTGGTTAACCTGAAATAATAATAAACCTTAATTTCAAATGTTTGTTATTTTACTTATAACAACTGGATGTATACTTGCCCATTTTATTATGAGTTTACACATGACTTCCTTTGGGATAACCACACCAGACAACTCTCTCCTTCCCATTACTTTTCCCAACCCCCACTACCCCAAATACTTCCTCCAGACACAGCTGCTAGAACACCAAAGGCAAGAACCATGGCTTCATTTGTTATATTTCTGTATCTCATTATACTTATTTGTGTATGTGACATTTTTCTACAATAGACTAGAAGCACCTTGAATTCAGGGACTTTGTCCTATTCATCTCTGAATCCTTAGATCTTGGCTCCATAAATGTATAGTGAACAATGAGTGAATTCCTAAAGCTACAAGTAACTGACAATTTGCTAATTCTGCTGTTTCTGACAGATAACACATTGTACTGGGGAAAGGAAGGGTCAAAATTCCTTCTTGGCTGGACCAGTTACCTAGTACCTCAGTTTTCATTTGCCAAATGTTTTTTGTACTATTATTACATTTACCATGAAGAAATTGTGCTTCAGCAAGATCACAAACCCATTTGGAAAATGAAACAGTAAAAACAAATTATTTTAAAATATGTATTAAGGAGGTTAGCTATAGCCTTCTCAAGAACAAAGATGATTCAGGTATAAAGTTTTGTAGCTGGTGTTGATAGTTAAACCACTTATGTGATTTAGGTAATGTTTTTTTAAAAAGAGGTTTAAATCTTGCCTCTGTCCAAAGTCATTATATTACCTTAGATTCTCCAGGGTTATTTCCTTTTGTAGAATTTAACAGAGCCTTATGGGGTACCTATATCTTGAGTACTTACCATGTGTTGAAAACTAAGCACTAGACACAAATTGAATAATTTTATTAACACAGAAGAATATAAAATTTTTGGTCATTTTGCCTCCCTCATATTTAATTATGGTCTTCAATATTCAAACTCATTACTTTTTTTTTTTAAAGAGAGAGGGACAGTGAGAGAGACAGAGAAAGAGAGAAACAACTTTATTTATTTTTTTCGCATGGCCTTGGTTGCTCCAACACTCAGTTGTGTACGTGGTGCTGGGGTTTGAACCCGGGTCCTCGTGCTTGCCAGGCAAGCGCCGAAACCGCTGAGCCACCGCTCCAGCCCCAAACTCATTACTTTTTTTATTCATTCATTCATGATATATCGGTTTAGATTCTTTTGTTTTGCAAGCGACAGAAAATTTATCCCAGGTTATGGAAAAGGAAAATGTATCAGTTTATGCAACTGTTTAATATTTAGG
>PVKS010050380.1:0-11575 GCA_004027875.1 Aplodontia rufa
ATTACAGTGACACAGCAAAATCAAAGTTCATAGCAGCTCAATTTATAAGGGCTAAATTATAGAACAACCCAAATGCACCTCACTGGATGAACGGATCCAAAACCTGTGGCATATATATATGTACAATGGAGTTCTACTCAACCATTAGAAACAACAATATTATGGCATTTGAAGGTAAGTGGATGGCAATGTAAGAAATTATGCTGGCCGAAATTAGTCAAACCCAGACATTCAATCATCAAATGTTTTCCCTTTTTTTTGGAGCTAAGAGCAAAATCCAGGCTTGGGTTAAAGGACAAGATCATGTAGTAGACTCACCAAAGTCAAAGCAACACATAATCTAGGGGAACCACAGATATGTATTGGGAGGAAGAGGAGGGAGGAAGAGAGAAGGAGGGATGATAGCGAGAGACCTGGGGCGAAATCAATAATGTAGTTTACTCTCTACTACCCCCAGAAGCCAAATAATGCTTATGCAATAATTTAATTCTGAAAAATGCACAATCATACACACACACGCGTGCACACACACACACATTTATATCTGTTATGGGGGGAATATAGAGGAGTCAAGAGACTGGCATATAGTGATAATGTGGGGTGATTCTGGTTTAGATCAGGGGCATATCATATTGTTACTACATATGCTTTTATGATTGTACAACAACTGTACTTTTGGAACTAAATTAACTTTGAAATTCAGAATTTCTAATTTATTTTATTTTTGAAAGCAACATGATACATTAGCTATAAACTGAATAAGATCACAACTGGATATAGGATGATACTAGCAGCATAACAGAACTCTTCATACTAAGTGGGATGAATAAAGACTGTCAGAAGTTTGTGTCAACTTAGAAACGGTGGGGACACTGTGATCAAATGAGCTATGAAAATCAGTGAGTTTTCAGAACTGTGTGGACCTAGAAATTAAGGACTTAGTTCTGCTTAAAGTTACATGATTGATGATTTGAGTCTGGAACACTGTGAAAATAATTTCTAAGCCCACCGACTTGCCACTACACTGCTTTCAATAGTTTCATAGAAAAAGAATCCAAGAACCAGAGTGGTTATTATCACACAGGTGATCAGTGGAGAAGCTTGAATTCAAACCATATTTGATACCCAAATATTGACTCTACTCTCAGACTCTCATTTTAGTTTCTTTGTACGTTAGTTATCTTGCCTCAATTCTCAAATACTTTATTATTCTGGTTGCTCATCTGTAAATAAAAGTATTATCCATGAATTTAACTTTATGCCCTCAGATGTCCTCTGGATAATACACAGCAACATTTTTATTAACCCAACCAGAAGGGTATGCTTGATTTCACAAAGCTTGTCTTAGTCAATTGTATTTTTAAAGCGAGATTAAAGAGCAAAATTGAAATAATGTTGCATTCACATATGTGAATACATAAATCACTTACATTCATTTGATTTTTTTAATATACAGGATTCTGATTATTTAGCAGTTTTACTAAAAATAAACTTATAAAGTGACTAATCATAAATGCTACACATCCTAGAGGTCAATAAGCAACATGGTTGGGAAAATACTTTTAGCAAAACTATGAAATCGTTTGCTATAGTTACATATCATTTACGGGAAATAAACCATCACATATAGAAATTGTGATAGTCTCAAAGTAAGAAAACTGGATCCATTTTTAGTACAAACACATACTGTGTGACTTTGTGCAAATCATTTCTCTACAATTTTCTTGTTCATAAAGAAAGATTTAGCAACTCAATGGAATTTTAACATAGAAATTATATAAATAAGTTAAAAATTCTGTTAAATTTTTGTAATAACATAAGATGTCAGAGTCTCTTTTAGAATACAGTAAATTTGTACAAGTTGAAGATTTTTTTCTACTGGCTTTTGAAATTGGTAAAAGTGCATTTATGTTAGAAAATGATAAGCATCATTAAAACCATTGAGGTAGAAAGAGAAGGCTTCAATTGCTAACTTCAGATGTGTTAATAGCAACTGAAAATGTTTGGCTTTTTTGTGCAGAAAGTAAAGCCAAGGTTAGAAATGGTAAAGTATAAGTTGGCATTCTACATTAAATCTTAATTAAGACACTACAATATTTTGCTTTTAAATAAGAAAAGGTTTAGCTACTTTTTTGATCATAGCATGCCCTCACACTGGTTTTCCATTTTAACTAAGACTTAAAAATACCCCGAGATCTCAGTGATGATCAGTGTACACATGTATAAACAAAATGTGTTTTTATTTAAAACTGCCATATTGCTGTTTCGAAAGAAGCTTCTTTTGGGACTGTTTAAAAAATGCCAAGTGCATCTATTAATAAATAAAAATGTTGGGAAAAATATTATGAATAATACACTGTACTATGTACATAATCCTTATGATTGCATAGCATCTTCACAGTATACCTTGATGGGTATTGTTGGCTCTAGTTTAGAGAGGTTCAGAGTGAGGAGATTCCTCGATATTACATATTTATCCTATAGAGGGTTTGTTTTTTCAACCCTGATCTACCAAGCAACAAAGTACAGTTCCTCTATATTCTGCTACAGTTGATATTTTATGATTTTATTGCTCCATATTGTGAGACCCTCTTCTTCAAAGGTGCCAAAAGATTTAGCAATATCAAAATCTTCTAAAGATTTTAATAATTTTAATGCTTGCTCTATGCATATTACATTAAACATAAGAATATTGTTAAGAGTTATTCCAGAAAATCATTTATTTTCCCCTCATTGAAATTGTGAGAACCATCTGCTAAATAATTCATTCATACAGAGGTGGGAAAATAACAAGGCACATGAAAATCATACATCTTTTTCAATAATCTTAGCCTTTTTAAATTCCTCTTCCTAAAACTGGAAAAAAAGTAAATAGTATCTCCAAATAATACAGTCACAAGAAATGCACATGAATTCACCAAGAATGAAGTAGTAAACATCGCCTGTATGGGTTACCAGAAATTACTTATTCCACAGCAACCATATTGTACTCAGAGTTGCCTCATTTCTACTAAATGAACAATAAAATGGTACTTCTAAAAAGAATGTCTGGAGCTTGAGCAATAACTGTAAAATAAAGGAGAAGTCAGTGGGACCAGATGTTTGTAATTACATCTAAACTGCTGCAAAGGCACTGAAAAATTTGACAGAAGATAGGGCATAAGACCTAAGGCTGCTCAGAAAGCAGGGGAGAAGTTCCCACACAGTCCTATATGGGTTTGTTTTTTTTTTTTGACAGATCATTATCCTAAATTATATTGATCTTCAAAAAAAATCTTTAGACCATATGAAATAGTACCTTGGTGTAATTTAAAAAATAATAGCCTGTGGGTCCACTAAAATTCAACTTTCATACATTTTCACCTTCATGAACAGATACTTTAACAACACATACTTAGTGAAACCATTAATAATAACTTCAACTTATTAATACTATTTTATATGTAATGCATCATCAGAGAACTTTTTTATAAATAAATATTTACAGCACGCTCACTATGATATATCAACCTGGTTTCTAAAAAACAAAAAACAAGTGTTTATTCAGTTCTGACAACATCCCTATGAGATGGTGGTGCCCTTCCTGCATCTCCATTTGTAGGGGAGAGCTGGAGGTGGGTGCAGCCTGCACCAAGTCACACAGCTGGTGAGCAGCAGAGTTGGGATCTGAGCCGAGTCTGCTCTCTGAGCCCACACTCAGAGATACCGAACAACCCATTAGAGGCTCCTAATCAATTCCTGGCTGTTGGACACTTTGTAAAATACTATCACATAATTGCATTTACTCCTCCCAGCAATCTTTCTGGTAGCTGTGATGACATTTATTTTACAAATGGAGAAACTGTGCTTCAAAGGACCTAAACAACTCAGTCAAGACCCTCAGCTACTGAGTGGTGAACAGGGACCATAACCCAGGCCTTTCTGAACCCAAACCCATTCATTGTGTCTTCTGCTACACTTAGGCTTTCTTTAGTTATTTCTCTGCAATTTTACATTCATTCTATGATATCCAATACCAGAATGTTTTGGAAACATTCATAAATATTTTTTAAATGCTAGACAGGTCTTCAATAATTACAACTTGCTCAAAATTACCATGAAACCAGGTCTCTGCAATTATATCACCGTACACTTTGTTGACTTTTGGCTCGGGTTTCTCTCCTGGTTTTACATATATCCATATGTTTCAGAAATCAGATCATCTTTCTCTGGTGTACAATTGTTCCTGTATCTGTACTCTTTCACAGGAATTTGTTTTACACAATTGTGAAACATCTTATCTGTTACACTCAAGAATATTTTCAATACAACAGCACCCAAATGGTATGTACACTCAGTTAAATTAAGTGAAATTTACAAATCAATTGGGATTTGGTGGCATTTCTGTTATGAGTTTGCATACATTTCAAAAGTCACTTGGAAGGATACTTATAATGAAATAATTATTCAGATGTTTTAGCTTGTTCTTGGTTGCTTTATTTCACTGATATTTCAATTACTTTTTCTTATTTCATTATTAAGCAAATTCTAATCTGTTTCCTTATTATGGATGAACATAGTGATTAATCCCAACCCCACTTTCCAAATCTTTCCATGTTACCCTCTGGAATTGCCACTTCAAGACCTGCAAAGATTTATTTTCTACTTTTTCTTAGAACGTTCCTTGAACTCCATGTTTTGATTGAGTTCTGGACAGTTGCTGAAGACACAAGTCTCTCCAACGTTGGCTATTTTCTCACCATTTGTGAAACTCATGATCAGGAGGAGACTACATCCTTCTCACTCTCTAAAGCTCCCATGTGATTGCTTCTCTTCGGAAGCACACACTGTTACATTTATATCTTCTCATTATTAACATCTGCCCACTCTTGCTCACATCTCTTTCATTGAAGACTGCCGCACTAGGCTCACAGTCTTGTCTAACTCAATGCTTATATTTATCTCTCTGATGACAATATTGATCTTACGGATCCATCATTACAGTGGATGCCATCACACAGTGTCCTCTGTCCTGCTGCACTTCATCCATGCACATCCAAGTCGCAGCTTGGACTTGCCATCATCTCTAATGACCATCCTTCTAATTCTACCTTCATTATTCCAACATACTCTTTAAAACCATTTGTAAAACATAATTAGACTCCCCAGTCCTGTGCTCTTGCAGCTGTTTCCTGATTTATCAAACTTCTTTCCTTACTTCCATTCTTATCAAGCTGGAAATCTAGCTGTTTTTATATTTTAATAACATAGAAACTTCAGGTGCACCTAACTCTCGTTTTTCATTGTTCTTGGATAGATGGCCCCTAAGCCTGAATGAAATTACACACACCGACTTTCTCTGTGCCTTTAACAAGGCAGCAGAGGGCTGCTTGAGAAAGTTTCAAAATAGGTCAGATTTGCTCCATCATTAATTAATAACTACCAAATTAAAAAATGTCTTGAAATATTTCCTATAAACCTTGCTGTTTTTCTGAAAAACTCCAATTCACTACACTATTTGAGACTTTTCAAGTCTCATCAACCCCCTGACACTCTCCTGCTTCTTGCAATCATTCATATTCAGCAGATGATCTCACCTACTTTATAAAAAACATAGAAGCTCTCAGTTGGAAATTTCTTCATTTTCCCTAACCCTTCCCCCAATAGTCGTGATACCAATCATACAAACTGACTTGTATACACACCTACACTTTCTGTGGTTCTCCTATTGAGGCAGGAGGTGAGGAGTGGCAAGACAGCAGAATATAACAAGATGTCAGTGGGTCACAGGACAGCATCCCTGTTTGCATCACCTACATATCTACGGGAACTCCCACCCCAAGCATCAACAGGACCAAGGGAAGTGGAGTAAAGTCAAGTACCACCCCTACACTGAAGGCAGATGTAAGCCACCGGGCTCCTGGTCTTGGGACCCTGAACCATTCTCTCCCACTTGGCCCATTC
The DNA here is from genome assembly GCA_004027875.1 of Aplodontia rufa. NCBI lineage: Eukaryota > Metazoa > Chordata > Mammalia > Rodentia > Aplodontiidae > Aplodontia > Aplodontia rufa. The sequence goes on from PVKS010050380.1 coordinate 5,944, forward strand.
TGATGTATGGAATATACTTTCACCTTCTAAAAATCTACATTCTGGCTGCTTCTGCTATGTGTGTTGTTCATTTCTTTGTTTGAGATGCTAAGAACCTGGACATACACTTAACCTTCCTAGAGTTAACATTTGCTGAGCCAGCCAGGAAGTAAGTATCTCATAACATTCTTGAGTCTTAATGTTGTTTCACTGCTTGGCTATGTCTCTATCTATGGGAATCTCCAGTGTTATCACACTCAGAGAAAGGAGCAATTGATAGTTTCCCCCAGGGTATCCCTGAGGATTATCAGAAGGCACCTCTTTCAGAGACCACAGGAAATCTCGAGTTCAAATAGTGTGGAAAGCCCAAAACTCTGCTGGGCTTTTCAACAGATAACCCTTTCCCAGAAAATTGCAAGCTCCCAGGGTGACTGGGCAGACACAAAGATCTGGGAAAAGGGCAATTGGCCCATCATTTGCCCAATAGGGCATAAGGCATACTTTCCCTGGAGTTTTTTGTATGTGTGTGTCAACTACTACTACATCATCTCATTTCTCCTGGTGATCTGACTAAAGCTTAAAAACAGCATCAGTGGAAACAGCATAAACAGTTAAGAGCAATTAGGCCATCTGCTACTTGAAGACTCCTATGACAGGATAATCCAGTTATAAGACACAGTTAGAATTAGTCGGTGCTGAACCCAAGACATGAAGACAAAACTCACCATCACAGACACATAGTTAAAAAAGGAGGAGAAGGAGAAGGAGAAGGAGAGGAAGGAGAGGGAGGAGGAGGAGGAGGAGGAGGAGGAGAAGGAGAAGAAGGAGAAGAAGAAGAAGAAGGAGAAGGAGAAGAAGAAGGAGGAGGAGGAGAAAGAGAAAAAGAAGAAGAAGAAAGCCTATCTAGCCTAACTCTGTGACTACCCAAGGGCACAGGTTGGCCGGTGTAAATCAGTCATGTTGCAGACCTCCCTTTCTATCCTGGACATTAAGCTCAATAGTGTAACTCTATGCTTTTCCTTCTTCTCCCACCTTTAGGCATAACCTAAAGTTATGCCAAAACTTCCAATTTCTCCTCTCTAGGAATGTGCTCAATACCTCTTCCTCAAGCTAACTTGCCCCTTTTGCACTGTTAACACCTCAATGCCCTCTGCTGGAATGTTGCAATCTACTGGATCAGGTGATTGGAATAGGCCAACCTAGTCTGGCCTATTCTAGAACATGGGCCAGACTAGGGCAATGATTGCTGTACATTTTATTATTTAAATTTAATGAAAAAAGTAGAAATAGGGTTTGGGTTACTATAATACATCCAAGCAGTAGGTGATAAAGCAGGCTGGATGCTCCCTAATCTCTTAAGGTAGGGAGGCCAGATTTCACTGGACTCATGAAAATAGTTGTAAGGTTGCCCAAAGTCAGACATTAATCCAGGAGTCTGACTCACTATTGTTGGCCACCTTCCTTGAAGAAAATTCTACATCATCCCTAGATTAAGAATGCAAACAAACCGTGGGGGGTGTGGGGGATAAACAAACTTGAACTTACTCTCCCAGGGCCTTTGTGCCAGTTTTCTATCCCTGGTCCCAGCCCTAGGTCTCACCTGACTCCCTGTCTTTTCTAATCAATTCTTTGCTACCAAACCCATAAAAAGGCATCTATCATTTTAGTAAGAGACTTAGGAGCCAGAAAGTACACTCAGGATTAGCAAAAGAATATGTTCCAGGGAACAGTCAACAGAGGTACCTAGTGATCACTAATAAGGGCCAGAGACATCTGGCCACCCTAATTTCTCTGGGGGATGCTGCAGATGGAATTTTGGATCTAGTTCCTAGATAGTTAGGGTTTCCTTCTTTTACAGAAAACTATGGGAAGAAATGCTTCCACACTACAGGAGTCCCCTCTTGACTGTATTCTCCACCCCTGGGACCTCTTCAATCCTGATGACATGAGGAAGAGGGGCCTTCTACTGCAATACCTCTTGACCCCCAAATAAATTAGGAGACTTAGAACAGTGCCATATTACTACTATAGCCAAAACTTCAATTGTATCTGTTTTGTAATAGACAAAGAAAGTGGTCAGAATTTCATGCACCCAGACTTGATGGCCTTATATGAAATCCTTTCCTATGCAAACACAAAAATGCACCAGTCCCCAGAGAAGCTTCTGCTCCCATGTCCGATCCATATATTGTAGATGAGCCATTACTGTGTTGTCCCCGTGTCTCTCAGGGGGTAGACCAACAACCCCCTTTTATCACACACCAGAAAAAATAGTCCCAAGGACATGCTCCCAGTGACCTACTTTGTCTAGCCACATACTGCTAGCCTACAGTTATCTCCCAGTGGATTAATCCATTTTTTAGGTTAATATCCTCATGATCATTTCCCATGTGAAAATCCTTGTTCTGTCTCACACATGAGCATTTTGGAAAACAAGTCATATCTAAACCACAGCATTCTTCCCCTGTGCCCTCAGAGCTCATGCTTATCTGACAATACAAAATATATTTAGTCCATTCCCAAGAGCTTCCATAATCTTAACAATTCCATCACTACCCAAAAGTTCAAGTCCAAAATCTCTTCTAAAAGTCAAGGCAAACTCTTAGCTCTTTTCTTCTGTAAAGGTCAAAATAGTTACATAATCTAATATATAAAGGCCCAGGGTAAACATCACCATTCCACAGGGTGAGGTAGGGGCATTCAAAGAAAGATGATGGGACCAAGAAATACTGAAATCCAGCTGGGACAAGTCCTGTGTAGTTCCATGTCCAGCATGGGGGCACATGGCATTTTGATGTCTTCTCCAAAGGGCTTGTGTAGCTCCACCGCTATGGCCTTGCTGGTTACAGCCCAAGTGGCCTCTCTCTTGACTTGTTTCTGCTCGATTCCTGCAGGTTTCCTCAGCAAGCCTCTCATGTTACTGCATCTCTTAATCTGGAGGTCTCCAATGCAGCTGCAGCTTCCTTTTCATATCTTCACACATTGCCCTTTCCAGGTCTACATGCAGGGACCCCAATCCTGCTTCACTCTGCCTGACCTCCCGACCTTCCTGTGAAATCTTGGTGAAAGCTCTCATGACTCCCTAACTCCAGCATTTTGTGTTCCTGGAGTTCCAGCACCACCAAGATCTGCTGCCATCTTGAGCAGGAGCTGAGCTTTCTGGGACCATGGCTGCAGCAGCCTCAGAGCACCTGGGCAGATGAGCATGATGAAACTGCCCGAATACTGTGCTTCCTTGGTATTTTTTTTTTCTGCCAGACCAATTAGTCCTTTGCCTTTAAATTCAGCCTCCCAGAAAGTCTCAGACATGGGCAAATTTCTTTGTCAAAACAACATGAATGGTCTCTAGTTCAATTTCCAATAGATTCCTCCTCTCTTCTGGAACCTCATGAGTCCAGTCTTTTCTATCCATAGTCCTAAATGCATTTTGGTTTTTTTGAGCTTCCACCAGTACCACCCATTAAGCTTGATTTACAATATTTCAAAGTTTTTCCAGGCTGCAGCTCCAAACTTTTCAAAATTATTCCCCATGCAAAGTAGCTTCAATGGCTTCTGAACCATGTGGTCAGGTTAATCAAAGCAACAAACCTCCTTCTCCATCAATTTCTGTTTTTCAGCTTTTTGCCGTGACCGAAAGACTTGATAAGAAAATGTCAGGCAAGAGCTCTACCACCGAGGCACCTCTCCAGCCCCCAAAACTTTTATTCTATATATGGCAGAAAGAAATAATAGTTACCTATCATTACTATAGTTAAATTGTCCTAACACAAAACCTGGGTTACCAACCTAGATTCATTAGCTTACTTGTCACAGAAATTAGAGTGTCAGCAGTGTGGCCAGGATGTTTGCAAATAGTGGCATCCACAGCCATTTCTTGGGGGGAAGCCACAAAGATTTCCTTAGCATAGCCTGTTGAGGTCAGTCCAAAGTCCCCATCAGGTAAAAACTATTCTAGGAATAAAAGGGCACTGTGGATGACTAGGGAAAGATGTATAAAATACCAGACAATACTCCTGGGTAATCCTGAAGTCACTATCAGGATGTGTAACATTCTTAAACCAGCCTCTCTAATGCCCCTGACCTCCCAGCTGATCACTCATGAAAAGAGACTGTTCTTCAGACCTGTGCCAGCTGACCAACAAATCCGATCAACTCTTCCCTAACCCAGAAGAAGAATGGTTTACTAACGGTACATCTGTCCAGAAGGGCTGGATATAGAGTAGTTAGCTTAGATAAAACAATAGAGGCTAAATAACCATCTGCCCCAGGCTCTGCAGCTCCAAGACCCTAACTGATTGCCCTGACAAGAGTCCTTATAAAGGGACAAAATAAGATACTCAACGTGCATACTGACTCTAAAGACACCTTCATGGTGCTTCATGCCTGTGCATCCATGTGGAGGGAAAGGGATCTCTTAACATGTCAACAGTGCCTAGTCATGCACAACAAATTCTACAACTGAGGCAATAAACTTCTTCAAGGCAATAGCGGTCCTCTATTGCTGGAGGCACCGGAGAGAGGTGTCAAAAATGTCCACAGGCAACAGGAAAGCTACTAAAGCAAGAAATCTCAAAAGGAAGCAACAGTAGCTGCCATGGCCTGTTCCCCTTTCATGAAAACTACACTCAGGGTGAGGAGGAACAGGCTGCTAAAGCAGCTGGAGCTCATTGACATGGGATCAATGGGAAAGCACGACAGACTGTACCTACCTATGTGATTATAGTGGAAAGCCCTTAAAGCCCTACCTGATTCCTTTCATGTGGCGGGGCAGGGGGGAACCCACGTCATTGGAATAGTGACTTGATTCTTTTGATATGATGAAATAACAGATATGGGGAGAAAAATCTGTGAGCCTTGTTCCCTCTGCTGTTATCATAACCCCACGGTTATGATAGCTTCCACTTGTAATCAAGCCCACTGTTTTAATCAGCTTTTTCATTGCTGTGACCAAAATACCTGACAAGAATAATTAAAGGAGGAAGAGTTTATTTGGGGGCTCACGATTTCAGAGGTCTCAGTCCATAGAAGCATGGCTCCACTCCTTGGGGCTTGAGGTGAGGCAGAGCATCATGGTGGCGCAATGTGATAGAAGAAAGCAGCTCATGACATTATTAGGAATCATGTATACAGAGAGAACTCTGCTCAACAAGAGCAAAATAGAAACCCCAAAGTCACACCCCCAGGGACCTACCTCTAGTCACACCCTAGTTGCTTACCGTAACCACTCAGTTAGTCCCTATCAGGGGATTAATTCACGATTTGGTTAAGGCTGTCATAACCCAATCATTTCACCTCCAAACCTCCTTGCATTGTCTCATACGTGAGCTTTTTGGGGACATCTCAAACCCAAATCATAACAGCTATTCAGTGCAGGGGAACCTACCCAGGAGAGGATAGGCGACTAGATTTTCATCATATTCCTACCTTCTGAGGTTTCAAATTTTTACTGGTCCTGGTGGATACTTATACTGAAAGGGATGAAGCCTTCATCACAAGGACTGAAAAGAATGTGGAGGTGGCTAAGGCCTTATTGAAGGAGATAACTCCAAGGCTCAGGCTTTCCCAGAACCTACAGCATGATAATGAACCCTCTTTCATATTTCATAGAGGAATAGTGAAGGTTCTAGGAATCAAATATTATTTACAGTCTGTT
>PVKS010050381.1:0-11570 GCA_004027875.1 Aplodontia rufa
GCATAGGTCGGACAGGTCCTGGAAGCAGGTGGCCTTCTCCTCCACACACTCACCTTGTCTTGCTCCTCTGGCCTGAAGTCGGCCTGCATCCCCCGTCAGCCATCAGCTGGAACAGGACAAGGGTGTGAGCGGAGCAGAGGGCAGCTGCTTTCCAGAAGGCCATCCTCAGGGCCCTTGTTGCTGCCCCAAGGCCTGCTCATATCCAGCCAGCACCCCGTGAGTGTGCTGCCCCAGGTCAGCACCCCAGGGCCCTTAGTGGCTCCCACTGTAGGCAGCTGCTCTGGCCCCCTCCTCTCAGTACATTCTAGTTAAGCTCCTTCTTCAACCAGAGTGCCAGGTTCAAGCCTGATACTCCAAATACAGGTCCACACCAGGGACAGAGCAGATTCCTCTGCACTGCCCTCTGTTGAGGCTCCGGCTGGTGGCTGGGCATTCCGGCAGCAGGGCCTCTGTTCATCCCTCCAGCTAGTCACCCTCCTGGGTGTTTCTCCTGAGGTCTTGCGTTTGCCCAGGTCTTCTTCATCTTCGGATTTGAATCCAATTGTCAAAAACTAAAATGTGCCATTTAGCCTACCTTATTAAGCTGTATTTTTAATTCTTCAGGAAATAAATCTGCGGGAAACCTGATTGAGATAAGAAGTAGAAACAAAAGCACAAGTTGAAGAGGAATATTTGTGGGGATGTGTTATGGAAGCATACTTACCATTCCAGAAAGTGTATATAGTAAAGGGGCCCCCTAAAGTTTATTTTTCCAAGGCTTTTTAACACCTGCCTCTGCCTCCTTTACTGTAATTTACAGAAGAGTATGTTGATGGGCGTGCAGCTGTTCCTCTTCCCTGGAGGCCTGCAGGGCTCAGGAGGCAAACTCAAAGCTGTGCCTCTTACTAGTTGTGTGTCTGGGCACATTTTAGACTTCCCTCAGTGTCCTTAGTTATAGCTTGGAGTCAGTAGTGACATCTTCCCCTTAAGTGTGCTGTGACAGTCATGCAAGGGACCTTACTGATGGGTCAGAAAATTGCCAGACAGAGAAAGTCCTGGGTAAGTGTCTGTTAGGCCCTCACAGTCTGGTACCTCTCGAGTGCCCCATTCCACCAAAGCACCTTTCATGTGCTTTTTACGTTATCATGTTTGCCTGCCCTAAAATCTGTCAGGGGATCTGTTTCCTACTCAATTTTGAATCCATAAACTCTGTCGTGATTCCTGGAACCCAATAGGTACTCAGTAAACACTTGTGGAGTTACTATCACTAGTACACTAGTAAATGCAGGTGGGATGCTGGGTAAGAGCCCATCGGTCAAGCCGTGCTGGCACGTTGGTTAGTGATAACCATTAGGACGACGGGATGCCAGGAAAAGGTGACCCGTTCTCTGCATGTGTGCAATACTACAGTCGTGATCCGAAGCTTCCAGATGCACAGTTCCTCCTTTAGTCCTCACTATCACAACCCTTGAGATGTGCTCAACACAGATGAGCAATCGGAGGGTCCTAGAAGCTTAGTACCTGTCTGGGTGAGTGACACATCATGCTTGGACCCCTCTGGCTGACTGCAGGCTGAGCGGGGTCCTTGCCGCCTCTGCTGGGTGGGTTCCTGCCCACCCTGCCACATTGCTCAAGTTCAATGTTGCTAACGATAGGAATGGCTTTTTAAACTGCTCCAGATGTAGGCCAGTTTGTGCATTTGTTTTGATCTCTCTTGACTTTCAGAAGCCACCAGTGGGGGCCACAGCTTGTCCTCCTCTTCTTCTGGCCACCAAGGCCAGCAATGATATACTGGAGGTGTGGGGAAAATGAGGCCAACTTCTACCTTAGCACAGATTTACTAAAGTCAGTGCACTAAGATGTCACCATTCAGCTGTGCCAAGGGCATGGGGGCCAGCCTGCCTTGGCAGTCTACTGTGCATTTCCTAAGCGGCTCAGGCATGTGATTCAGCCTCTACACACCCCGGTGCCCTTATCTTGACCTGAGGGCCTCACGCTTTTCCACGTGTTGTGGAGAATCAGTGGAATGGAAGGTGAAGGTGCCCATCGTGTCCTCCAGCTGCAGGGGAGCTTGCCTTTCACCGCAGTACGATTCACAAGGCAGCGGAACCTAGAGAACACCCATGACTGTGCTGTGACGCAGTCTCAGAGTCATGCTGTCCCAAATGCATGCTTAATATGGAGACAGCAGGGAGGAGAAGTCCCTCCTGACTCAGGAGGGAGGGGGAGGAAGGCCCCTGGAGCCGGGGCTGCTGGCTGGGCCCGCTGAGCACAGCCAGCGCAACTGTGTTGTGCTCCCGTGGGTTCTCCACGCCACAATCAAGCAACAACGCCTTGCACGTAACACCAGTCCAACAAATAACGATTGCAGGAATTATTAACCGATAAAGACGCAATAACCAAAGCTGTTACACTGATGTTAGAACGATGTATTTTTAATTCCATTTCATTAACGAAAAACTGAGGTCATTATTTGGCCAGATAGTTTATCCAGTCAAGAAAAGAGAAAGAAATATAGAATTCCTGACTCTTAAATATATGAGTGCAGCATCTTAGGATTTTGTCCTCATAATTTGGAAAGAACTGCTATAGAAAATCAAGTGTTCTGATTAACTGGGATGCCTGGTGGTGGGCCCATGTGGACATCATTTTCCTAGTTGATTTTGAGGTCCCTCAAATCAGTTGAGGGCAACTAGTACGATCAGGAGGTGCCTTTCATAATTGCAAATAATTCAGACAATGGCATCACGAGACACACAACAGTGGATCTGTGTAGCACGCAGGAGCATGTAAACCAAGTGCTTGCGCTTCAAATGACCCAGATTGGGTGACTGGGATTCAGACGTCTGAAATACATGGGGTGCCAAGAGAGACGGTTAAAGTGAATGAGTGTTTCTCTTCATTTCATGTAGAATCAGGAGCACGGTAGACAATTAATGGTTGATGAATAGACAAAATAGGCTAACTTAATTAAGTAATTAATTTCATAATGAATAGTTAAAATATTTGGAATTGATCTTTTAAGGGAGAAAAAACCGCCTTTAGCAGGATTGGAAGCATAAAGTGGCTTTACAATGTAGCAGATCATTTTTTAAATGACCAGACAATGCTTACAACACACATGCTGTATTTTTTCATTCTTATTGGTTCTTTTTAGTTATACATGACAGTACAATATATCATGACATAATTATGAAAGCATGGTGTGTAACTTATTCTAATTCATGCTGTTATTAAACCTGAGATTTTTTAGGATGATTTTTGCTTTGTTCTGTTTTAGAAAGTTTATTAAGAAATAGGCAGTATAATTAGAATCAGAAGAATAAATAATATTTTTGAGATTATTTTATCAATCTCTTAACTGATTCAATCCAGCCCAAAGTAATCACAAGATCATTCCACTTCTAGCTTCAAGGACTAGCCATATAGCAGGTCCAAAGAAAGGCATTGGTCCCTATTCTGTGTTATTTTTGAATGTGCTTATCTGGGTATGATTTATAACCCTGACATATGATTTATTATGCATATCTGGAGATTTTCATATTTTTTAGTGCTGTCTTTGTTTCAGTTCATGTTTCAGATGAGAAAACTGAAAATATTCCATCAAATTGGAGTATGACCAAGCTGAAATATGCCAAATTCTGCAAATAAGAACATTTTTCCACAAGTCAAAAAGCTTCTTCAAATGCATGACCAATCTAGTTTACCTTAATTAAGAGCTAATACTTTTGTTTTAACCTCTGACAAACCTGAACTCTGTAAAAGTAAGAACTATGAATCATTCATCCTTTATTACTAGAGCTCAACAAGACCTTCTAGAGATTCATTTAGTTTTCATTCAGTAAAGCAAATACAAGTACTAGGATACTAGCACTGTGATAGATAATCAAGACCTATCTTGAAATTTTGCACTGTATAAAATTCAGACATTAATGTTTTAACTGGAAATAAGCACACATGGTACAGCTTCTATATAGAAATTTTAAATATAGCCTTTCTTCAAAGTATGGTCCAAAGGACACTACTTTCAGAGATTGTGAATAGGTGAACCTCAGAACTTTTAGAATGACAGGCTTATACGCAAGGCTGTGACCCATTCACTGTGTTCTCCGCAGTCTCCTCACTCTATACTTCCTCTTCTCATTGAACATATTTTAGGAAATCCTATTCTAAAGGATGCTGCAAATTTTGGTTAATTTTGCTGTGCTGACCTATTTCCTAAATGGTTAATAAGGGACTTTTTCACATGGAATTTCATGTAACTCCTTGAAGACCTCACTGGATTTCCACTTACATTGAATTTATCTCAGGAAGTTGAGCATACCCTATTATTTGTTCCAGGAGAGGATTCTGTTTGCCACATCAAACATAGAAACTCTCCACAATGTGTAACAGATCTGCCCAGTAATCAGCCTTCATCATTTTTTACTTTCACTACTAATATATGTTATGCCATATTATATATTTATCTAGATTCTATACATACATACATATGCTTATGGATTTAAAGAAAGCTAATGTGTGTATAAAATGGCATTGGACCTAGCTGATAGCCATTTAGTATGTTATATGTTAATTATGATCATAATTATTGATATTCTAAAATCTATATTGTCATTGGTAAAACACTTTAAAAATACCATTCCAAGTAATCATGTAGTGCGAAAAAACAACTTAACATTAGAATAGCATCTCAAAGCAATCTAGAAATTTGGGATTTGGAAATAACCAAAAAATAAAATTTAAAAATTTTGTTAGTTTTATATTTTCATTAGATTTTTTGACCCAAAGGAAGAGTGACACTGAAGAATTGCCCGAAGCAAAGGAAGCTTGACTAGGAAGTCAGGTGCAACTGTAAAGGAAGACACAGATGGAAGTTAGGCCTCTGGGGACTTGGAGGGCTAAGCCAAGTCAGAGGCAACCAAGCCACACAGTGAGTGCCCACTGTGGTCCCTTGAGACTTAGGCTGGCAGCAGCTGTCTTCGCAACCACACTTTGGATTGCTGGGTAATGGTCTGAAGGCAGTTAGAAGGATTATCGGATAAGAGAGTCAATGTTATTTATTTGTAAAAGCACAGTACTTGAAGTCTTTTAGAAAGTTAAAGCATAATTATTTTAGGAAAAATAGAATAGAACAATGGAATAGATTTATTATTCTACGTCTGCAAACAATTTACAATGTACAAATAATATCAAATAGCCTGTTGGCATTTAAAAGCTGCAAGAATTTAAAAACTCTGCCGAGGTGACCATCCACCCCTAATCTACACTTCCAGTGCAAGGTTATGTAGATTATCACATAAGAAGAGACAGTATGTAAACAACAGTGTGCTCAACAAAATACTTCTTGCATACGGAATAGGAATCAAATACAGAGCAAATTAAAATCAGCTCACTTGAAGTAAGATTTCTTTTAGTTTTTACTACAATGTTGATTGAAATGAGAAATTATTAGCACTAATGATAAGAGAGAAGTATTTGTTAAAATCTGTGTCTTGAATATCTTATTGATATGTAATAATAAAAGAGATTTAAGCAGATGGATTAAGTGTCAAGCAGGATATTTTGGAATTGATTTCAACTTATAATTTTTATCAGTGTATAAATCAAGAAAAATCACTCATACAATATTCCAATATTGTAGTAATAGTGCATTGTTGTATATTATTAATGATTTTGCAAAGAAGTATTTCCAGCACTTCTGCCAAGCCACAGTTTGCTTCATCTTGCTGTCTCAAGCAAAAGATATCTGCTTTCCTTACTTGATCACTATGGAAGGTACAGCTTTATCTCACAAAGCCTGTCCTCAGGGAGATGTGCTGAGGTTGTAGGGTGTATGTAGGGAGGAGCCTGACACAGGGCCTACTGCTGCTGCCCATGAATCGGTGATGAAGTCTCCTCCTAGTGCAACACCAAGAGGGGATCACAGAGATGAGCAGTGGCTGCCTCTGACGGAGCTCTTACGCATTGCTTCTCCTTTCTTCATGCTTTTTATTTTTACAATGAACAAAGAAGAAAACATACATTTATAGCTATTTTTAAAAAAGAGAGCAATGTGACCTAGAAAAAGAAGAATTTAAAACAGCTGGTTGATCAGAGCCTAAAGAATGTGCTTTATCATGCGCAAAATATGTTCCTCAGATATTTATAAAGGTTCAATAAGAGGGTATTCTCTAAATACTTCATTCCTTCTAAAACCCCCCCAAAGATAAGTAGGACTTATTACTTTACATCTTTGTGTATCAGGCTTAAATAAACAAAGAGAATATTCTAAGACTCTTGAATGAGACCAGATTTTATAATGAGAATAAGGCAACTGTTTCATTTATTAGGAATATCAAGAGTTGGCGGGCCAAATCCTATTTCATAACAGATGAAAAGTCGATTCCATTTTTAAATGCATCCTTAGTGTGTATTCATGCACACACACACTTCTATACGTTCACCCATAACCAGAGCTAAGCAGATACATATTATGGAAGTGGGTTTGTATTTACGTGTAACAAACAGTGACATTCCATGCCATTGCTCACACACCCACCTGGTCTTGTCTGTGCCGTGTTGACCTGACAGTGAGCCTCGGGATTTTGTGCCTGGATAAATATTTTAAGAAGAAAACCAGAAGCCCGCAGGACTGGATGCATCCAGAACAGTTTCCCATGACGCCCGGAGCTTTGGAAATGGTTATTTATGGCTTGCTGAACATTTGTGGTGAAGGAAAATCTGTAAATTGCAATTAACACGACAAAGCTAAGAAATGAAGACGGTTGCGAGACTTCAGTGTCTCTGCGGTGGAGCAGTGGGGATTTCTGGGAAAGTCCAATCCTAGCAGAACAGCTCTTTCCATTCAGTTGTAACTGTCATTCAGAGAAGAGACAAATACATCTACTAGAGTCTCTTTCAGTGGGCAAGTGGCTCTCGTCAGAGAACCCTGCACGGACGTGGTGATGTGCACCGTCCTGAAAGGCAGGGACAGGAGTCCAGGCCCAGGGTCATACCAGGTGGTCAGAGGCGCAGTGCAATCTGCTTCTCTCAGTCTATGGCCTGGAAAACTGCCTGCCAAGTGCAGCCCTCCAAGGGCTTTCTTGAGGTCACACGGGTGACCTGAGCACAGAGAAGATCTTCCTGGAGAAACTGCACACTCCACTGAAGTAAGCTCAGCGCTTCTCGGGCTGTTGCAAAATGCTGGCCTGCTCCTGCTGGTCCAGGTCATCTGGTGAACGCCTTCCAGGAGAGGAGACTTCTCAGTATTTGCTGTGACCTCTGCATGATTGACATCATGGAAGGCCAAGCTGACATAGTCACAGAAGTGTTGAGGTTTCAAGAAGTCATATTTCAGCGGTGGCTAGGCTGTTACGGCGCTTGCCCAGCATGCCCAAGTACACGGGTTCAAATCCCAGCACCACGTACACAACTAAGTGTCAGGGCAATGAAAGCCATGTGGAAAACTCAATAAAAATTGATTCTCTCTCTCTCTCTCTCTTTCATTATCCTTCTCTCTTGAAAAAAAAAAGTCAAATTTCAAGTCCTTTGTACATTCTGGATATTAGCCCCCTGTTGGAGAGGTGGTGGGCCATGATGTTCTCCCATCCTGTAGGTTCTCTCTTAACTCTCTTGACTAATTCCTGAGCTGTGCGGAAGCTTTTAGTTTAATGGTGTCCCACCCATTGATTCTTGGTTTTGGTTCTTTCGTATTGAAGTCTTGTTAAGGAAGAAGGAGGCTACACCAATATGGTGGAGTTTTGATCCTTCTTTGTTCTTTTAATAATTGTATGGTTTCTGGTTTAATTCCTAGTTCTTTAATCCATTTTGATTTGATTCTTGTGCAGGGTGAGAGGATCTAATTTCAGTTGTCTGCATATCTGCATATGTTTATCCAGTTTGTCCAATCTCTCTTTTTTTTTTTTTAGTAGTGTTTTGGCTATTCTGGGTTTCTTTTTGTTTCAAATAAATTTCATAATTTTTCTATATATGTGAAGAATGACATTGATATCTTGATAGGGATTGCATTGAATCGTATGGCACTTTTGTCAGAATGGTCGTTTTAACTATATTGATTCTGCCTAACCAAGAACATGGGATGTTTTCCATCTTCTCTAGTCCTCTTCAATTTCTCTCTTCAGCATTCAACAGTTTTCTTTTACTTGCTTTGCTAGATTAAACTTAGCACCAAAACCACAAACACTCCAATCAATAAATGGGCTATTGAACTAAACAGAAACTTCTCAACAAGGGAAGCCTGTTGCCAAAAGATATATGAAATTGTATTCTATATCACTAGCAATAAGAGGAAATCAAATCAAAACTGCACTGAGATTCCACCTCACCCCAATCAGAGTGGCAAAATGAAGAATACAAACAATAACAGATGCTGGAGGGGCTGTAGGGAGAAAGGATCACTAAAACAGCGTTGGTGGGATTGAAACTGGTACAACCACTCGGGAAGCAGCGTGGAGACTCTTCAAACAATTAGGGATTGAACCAACATTTGATCCAGCTATCCCACTCCTGGGTGCTGTTCCAGAAGAGATAGCATCAGCTTATTACAGAGACACAGCTACGTCAATGTTTATGGCAGCTCAGCTTACAACAGCTAAATTATGGAAACAACCTAGATGCCTTGCACTGGACGAACGGATCCAAAAAGTGTAATACACACACACACATACACACACACACATCACACACACACATCACACACACTGGAGTTCTACTCAGCTATAAGAAAGAATGATGTCATGGCTTTTGCAGGAAAAACCAGAGGCTTAAGGGTGGAATGTTTTCTCTCATATGTGGAAGCTAGTATAAAACCTAAGATAGGATGAAAGAAAAGAAAGGGGGAGGAGTGACCAAGGGGAGATTTCCTTGATATTCTGGTGGCTCTGTGTACCTGCCTGGTGACCTTCCTAGAGATGGTGAAACAGAAAAGCTCTCAGATAAAACTCAGGAGATCAAATTACTGAGACAGTTGAATTAATTTAAATGTACAGTGCAAAGGAAGAGGAGGGAAAGGGGAGGTGAAACATGGAGGACAGGATGGCAGCAGGTGGGACCATGGCTGATAAAATGAGGTGGACCCTTTGCCAGTGCTAGGCTGTCTTCCATCTTTTCTTTATGTAACTTAGGTAATATCGATGCTGTAATTCAGTTATACCAAATAGGACATGTCACTAGAAGAACGTGTATGTTACGCTCTGCGTATCTCACAGTAACTCCATGTGGCCCCGTCAGTCTTACCAGTCCGCAGTTTCTACTGTTAACTCTGTGGTGCTTTTTAAACCATTGTTATTTCAAACAAGCAGAAATAGGTCTTCAAAATATTGTTGAAGGACATGTAATACGCAAGCAACCTTATCTATTATTTTTCTCCCCTAGTGAATGTGAAGGACTGCTTCTCTTTTTTCTTTAAAGTTTTAAAATTTCAGTAGAGGGCATCCCAGTATAATCCCAGGTGTTCTGAAAGCACATGATTTGAGAACCAGTGATTCCGTCTAAATAAATTAATAATAGGACCTCCAAAGAACTATTTTCAGGCTGCAAGTGGATGCCCTGTGCCGGGTGGCATCTAGTGCTGCTGAGTTGACCAGCGTTGCTATTTTTGTCCATGGAAGTCTGAGCAGTGACTGATTCTGGGGAGGAGCAGGAGGAGGAAGATTGGAAAAGCCCTCTAACTGGATACCCTTTATTTGTGGAGAATCTGATTTTCTAATTCTTATAATTTCTGTTGCATATGTTTATTTTAGAAGATTTTATGAAATACAGGAAAGTGTTTCAAATAATCTTTTGGATCCCAGAGAAAGAATGACTTCATTTTTTCTTTCTTTAAGCTAAAATCTGAGGCCCTCGAGAAGAAACAAATCAAAGCAGACCTGCTTGTGGTCCTTCCTTACAGCAGGCGCAGAAGCTGACTCCGGAGGCTCGTTGTCGGGTGACTTGCTATGTGTACAGTTTCTCAGCCAGTCAGGCCAGATCCAAACTCCCTAACACAATGTGTAAGACTTTCTTTCCTTTGTAAAATTATAAAATTAATTGAAGTGAGAAACACATAGCATAAAGTTTACCATCTCAGCCATTAGGTGACCCTGGAGGAGAGCTAGCCGGAGCCCAGCTCACCTGCAGAACCCAACTGCACACCACGGAGCAGCTCCCTTTCATCCCTCCTGCCCCTGGCCACCTTTCCATAGCAGTGCCTCTCTGCTTCCTGAGGGTGCTGTCTGTGCCAAGCTTGTCTCTCTAGCATCTTTCAGCAGCTGGTGCTCTAATCCCACTGCTGAGCCTTTCCTCTGTCCCTCCCATTGGCTGGGACGCTTTCCCCCTCCTTGGGCCATTAGCTTCTGACTCGCCTTTCAAATATAGATTTAAGAAGCTTCCCTAGAACTGGAGATGTGTACATACTATGTGCTTTTATATACTGCCTTGTATTGCCAGCTGTCATGGTAACAAACTACTTGTTTCTCATTGAGTTCAAACCCTTTGAACTAAAACCAGTAGTAATGTAAATACATAGTTCCAGCTTTGCTGTTCCTTGTTATGTTCCTGCCACCACGGAACATACATAAGTCTTTGTTGCCTGATTAAGGAGGAGGTCCATGCTCAAAATACCCAGATTGAATCTTGTCTTGTAATCACACAGCTATGTGGCCTTAGGCTCAAAGGATGACAGCAATTGTGTAGTTAAGGTAGTCACAGCACACTGTGTTGACAGAACACTTACCATGTGGTAGGCATTTTCGACCTTCACTTATGTTAATTCATTTCATCTTCACCACAATTCCTCGCAGTAGGTATGGACTGCACCGTTGTCAGGTGAGCAAAGAGGAAGGATTGTCAGAGATCTGCCCAAGGCCACGTGCTTTCTTTTTTTTTCAGAAATTTTTTGTTGAACAATCACACAACCTTCTAACAAAATAATATATATATATATATATATATATATATATATATTCTGAAGATTAGATTTGCCCCCAACAGCCCCCCCAATTACCCACACTTATCCCTCTCCTCCTCTTCCCAATACATCTCTACAAATGCCTTAGGTTGTATGACATTACACCTTATCCGGATTTAAAACATGATGATAGACCTCCTTTCTCAATGGCCAGGGTCTAGCTCCAGTCTCCACAGACGAGTGAAGACATTCGATCCTTGGTTCTCTGGGTTATGCTGATTTCACTCAGCATAATTTCTTCCATAGCCATCCATTTACCTTCAAAGGCTGCAATATCATTCTTTCTAATTGCTGAGTAGAATTCCATGGTATATATGTACCACAGTTTTTTGATCCATTCATCCAGTGAGGGGCATCTGGGTTGTTTCCATAATTTAGCTATTGTAAATTGAGCTTGCTATGAACATCAATTTCACTGTGTCACTGTAGAGTGCTGATTCTAAATCCCCTGGAAAAATACCCAGGAGAGGAACAGCAGGATTGTATAGTGGGCTCATCCCTAGTTTTTCGAGGATTCTCCACACTGCTTTCCAGAGGGGCTGTACCAGTATGCACCAATAGTGTGCCTATCTCTCCACAGCCCCTCCAGCATCTATTATTGTTTATTTTCTTCATTTTTGCTATTCTGACAGATCGGAAGAGC
>PVKS010050382.1:0-11572 GCA_004027875.1 Aplodontia rufa
AACTTTATTTATTTTTTTTTTCATTTAGGTTTTGTTTTTCTGACACTTAGTTGTTTACGTAGTTCTGGGATTTGAACCAGGGTCCTCATGCATACCAGGCAAGCACTCCAACAGCTGAGCCACTGCTCCAACCCCATGACCTGTCAGTTTTAATGTTGATATGAAAGGTTTTTAGCCATATAATAATAAAATGTTTTCATACTAAAGTTTTTAACTCCAGATATTTAGATGGTGAATTTTTTTTTACTTTGTTATCTTTCCTTTGTGTTCATTTTATGTCTTTTTTGTTTGTTTGAGAGAGAGAGGGACAGTAAGAGAAAGAGAAAGAAAGAATGAATTTTATTTAGTTTTTCCTGTGTTTTCATTGCTCAGACACTTCATTATACATGAGGTGCTGGGGTTTGTACCGGTGTCCTTGTGCGTGCCAGGCAAGCACCATAACTACAGAGCCACCATTCCAGTCCTCTCATTTTATTTCTTGTGCAAACTAGCCTTCTTAATCAGAGTAAGTCTTAAAAGGAAGGAGTCAATATTAAAGACAAAATTTGCTTTGTCCTCCTTTCAGTGAGTGTTAGGTTTGGTGACTCCTTGACTCAAGTGTTTGTTGACTGAGTGGCTGAGTGAATTTGGAAGATTAGGTGTGGATTCCCAAAATATATATGCAGTTTCTACCTTCAACTTGAATGGCTAATTAGGAGGTGGGCTAATTCTAGTTTTCACTGTGAAAACATGATTATTTTGTTTTTGTTTTTACTAGTCCAGTATATAATTCCATTCCTGTTGTTCTGTTTATAAGTCTGTTATGCCTCTTGACCTTCACTTATATAAAAGAGATTGATTAGTGAACAGTATAGCAAAATAGCTTTTTTAGTCTATGAAGTGAAGTTCCTGGAATTATTCCATCAGAAGCAATATATAGGAAGAAAAATCTAGAAATACAATGTGTAGAAAACATTTAAAAGTGATCCTAGAAAAGGGAGGTCTCATACATCACTGGTGGGAATGTAAATTAGTATAGCCATTACCAAAAACAGTAAGGGAGATTCATCAAAAACTAGAATTGGAACTATGATGTAATTGAGCAGTTGCACTCCTGGGTTTAGAGGAAAGGAAATCTGTGTGTTGAACTCGGTGCTTCCTGCAGCACGGTGCTCGATGGGAACCTGGGTGCTTATTCGTGAATGAGTGGGTCAAGATAATGTGGTCTGTGTACATAATGGAATACTATCCTGCCATGAGGAGAAGAAATCCTGTTATTTGAGGTAACATGGTAAGCCTGTTAAGTGAAATAAGGCAGGCACAGAGAGACGTGTACCTGGTGTGCTCATTTACATGTGGAAGCTATGAAGTTGACCAAAGAAGTTGAGGTTAGAGTAGTGGCACCAGATCCAGAAAGGTGGGGTTGAGAGAGAGAGGATGGTCAATGGGTACAGAAGGGGAGGTGGGCAGTAGGAACAACTTCTAGTGATCTGTAGCATGGTAGGATAACTGTGGTTGCCAACAATAACTGTATATTTCAAAAGACCTAGTAGAGAAGGTTTTAAAGTTTCCTAACAGAGAAATGATGGATATCTAAAGGAATAGTTATGTTAATTGTCTTTATCCAGTCATTATATATTGTAGGCAAGGATTGAAATATCATACTAGCTGTTGCTATAATAAAATACCTGAAGCTGGGTAATTTATAAAGAAAAGAAGTTTATGAAGCTTGCATTTCTGCTTTGCTGTGGTGAGGGCCTCACAGTGGATAGTGTTAGACTAGTGGGAAAGTGGGTTAGCAGGAGAGATTACATGGCAAGACAGGAAGGTAGAGTGTAGAGAGGGACCAGATTGCTCTTTTATAGCAATCCCTTGCAGGAACTAACCAGGGACTCTCAAGAGTTACACTGATTCTTTCCGCACTCCCTGGTGACTTAGCCACTGCACACTAGACCCCCATCTCTTAAAGGTTTCACATCTCAAAACATCATTACCCTGAGGCCAAGCTTCCAAGATGTGCACTGAAACCACTTCCAAAGGAAAGCACAGCAAACCCCACAAATACGTGCACTCATTAGGCCACTTAGTAATTATCTATTCTCAGCCAGAATAAGCTATTTGAGGCCCTGTCTTGGATGAACTTTTCAAAAGTAATCGTGGGAAAGGGAAACTTAAGAAAAGTTGGTGCTTTTATTTTCCTTTGCTTTTGCCTTTTATTTCTTGAACAAGGAAGATCAGATATGCATAGAAAAAGTTACTCTTTATTATAAAAATTTACTTTCTAGAAATTCAATTTCACTTTCTCGGAATCAGTCTATTGCTACCATTTAAAAAAGTATGATGCTGGGTTGAGGATTTAGCTCAGTGGAAGAGCACTTGCCTAGCATGCACACAGTCCCGAGTTTGATCCTCAGCCCTGGGGGGAAAAAGAGTATGATGCTACATAAGTGAGCAGTCTCTACATAACATGAGCCCAATGATTTCTCCCTCTTAATGTCCCACAAAGCATAAAAAGAGTTATTCTGTGGGCCTCTGGGCACATGTTTGCCCCTAAAATAGTTTAGTAATGATAGTAGTAACATTTTGTTGGTCAAGCTTTTTCTATATGGAAATGAAACCTGCTATTAGGAAAAAACCCAAAACTGAATAGTGAAAACTTTGTTCTGTCTGGTTTCCAGATTTTCATATTCAGACACCAAGCCAGATAAAACAAATATTTCATAGTATATTTTTTCCTTTCTTTCCCTCCCTCCCTTTCTTCTCTCTTTTTTCCTCCTTCCCTCTCTTCTATTTCTTTTCTCTATTTTTTTTCAGTGCTGGTGATTGAACCCAGGGCCTTATGCATGCTAAGCATGTGTTCTACCCCCAGCCCTGTAATATATTTTTCTATATATTACCTTTATTCTTAACTTCTTCTAGACCACCTATCCCAAAATTTTCATTATCACTAGCAATTGCATTTACCATCACAATATATAAGTTTCCCACACATCTATCCTTTTCCTTTTTTTAAAATTTTTTTTATTTTGAGCAACCTTACAAGATTTTAACAAAATAATATAAAATGTGTATAAAATATGTATACATTCTGGATATTGCAATTATCCCCAAGAGTGCCCCCCCAAATTACCCTCCCTTATCCCTCCCTTCCCCTTCCCAT
The DNA here is from genome assembly GCA_004027875.1 of Aplodontia rufa. Taxonomy (NCBI): domain Eukaryota; kingdom Metazoa; phylum Chordata; class Mammalia; order Rodentia; family Aplodontiidae; genus Aplodontia; species Aplodontia rufa. The sequence goes on from PVKS010050382.1 coordinate 3,140, forward strand.
TATAACTCTAAAAAAAAGTATTAGATTGTAAAGCATTACATCTTATCTGGATTTAACTCATGCTACTAGACCAACTTTCTCATTGTCCAGGGTCTAGACCCCACCTCCACAGATGAGTAGAGACAGTCGACCCTAAGATCTCTGGGTTAAGCTGATTTTACTCATCATGATCTCTTCCATAACCATCCATTTACCCTCAAAGGCTGCAATATCATTGTTTCTAATTGCTGTGTAATATTCCTTTTGCTGTGGCTATCTTGTTAAGTTTTCTATAATCTATCCTTTTCCTTTTGCTATGGCTATCTTGTTTTAAAGTTCCATTTTCATTCATCCTTAGCATTCTATCCCCATATGCCATCAGATATCTGCTGGACTGATTTATTGAATGTTCAGTGTTTGCTAGCAAATTTGGAACTTTTCAGTTTGCCCCCTTTCTTTCTTCTCCTGATATGTGGTCTAATCACCACCCAGTGTGAAGTAGCTGAAAGGAGAGTCAGCAAGAGCAGGTAGTGGCTTACCTGAGAGCAAGTCAGGCTCCCTTCTGTGCTCTCAGCTGCAGAGAGAAGTGGGAGCAGCATTCACCAAAGCAGCAGCAGTTTAAGTGTTCTTTTCCTTTCTTGATTTGAGACTGAAAAGAAGGATTTGTTTAAATTGTTATGGAACTAGTCAGGAGGCAGTACTTTTAATTTGCAATTAGTAGTCTTTGATGCTTCTTTTAATTGTACAGAGTATTTTCAGCATCAGACTTGCTCAAAGTAGTCCCATCCTACTTTCTTTTTTATTTTTTTAAGAGAGAGAGGCACAGTGAGAGAGAGAGAGAGAGAATAAATTTTATTTAGTTTTTCACGTGGACTTCGTTGCTCCAACACTTTGTTGTGTATGTGGTGCTGGATTTGAACCTGGTCCTTGCACATGCCAGGCAAGCACCATAACCACAGAGACACACCGCTCCAGCCACCCCCCCACATCCTACTTTCTTGACATTTAACTACAGATGAAACAAGCATTTCCAGGAATAAAAAGAAATCAAGTGGATAATTAATCATTTTTTATAAGGACTAGAATTTTACTCAATTTTGAACTTTTGGTTTCTGAATCTGTCTAAAAATATCTCTAGGTTTATGTTTAAAGCATATATCAGCTTGCTATAGAAGTTTCTTGGCTTTTTGTTTTGTAGCATGAATGAATTGGGTAATTAACCCAGTGTGTGGGGAATGGGATTGATAGAATTTTTACTTTTTAAATGAGTGTGGTCTGAATTTTCATTTATCAGATTGTCAAAGATTGTAAATCAAGAAATGTGTGTTATTGTGTAAGTATGAAGAGTCATAAACTTTCATTTGGAGTATATGTTGGGTCTGATGGTTCTAGAGAGAGAGTATCTTTATCAAAACTGAAAATGCTATTGATTGTCGAAATTGCATCCTTTGAAGGTAAATGGATGGCTATGGAAGAAATAATGCTGAGTAAAATCAGCATAACCCAGAAAACCAAGGGACAAATGTCTTTAGTCATCTGTGGAGGCTGGAACTAGACCCTGGCCATTAAGAGAAGTGGTCTAATATCAGGTGTTAAATCCAGATATCATGTAATGTTACACAACCTAATACTTTTTTTAAAGATGTTTTGGGAAGGAGAAGGGAGGAATAAGGGTGGGTAATTGGGGGGGCACTCTTGGGGGTAAATCCAATTTTCAGAATCTATATACATTATATATTATTTTGTTAAAATTTGTGTGATTGTTCAACAAGTAAATTTCTCAGTTAAAAAAAAACTGAAAATGCATACACCCTCTGACCTAGCAGTGATTACCTCTAGGAATCTATCCTTAAACTTGTGTGCAAGACATAGGTGTAAAAATGTTCCTTTTGATATTATTTTATATAAGTAGAAAAAAAGCAAAAATGGTCATTAATAGAGTAATAAAGTATGATATTTCCTCCTTCACTGGCCCCCTCATAAATACACATGCACATCCATACAACACACACACACACACACACACACACACACCCACCCCTATAGATTGGTAGATGAAAGGACTTAAAATGTTGCTAGCACTTAATCTCTGGGGATAGGAATGCAGGTATAAGGTTGAAGAGTGGGATATTTAGGTACTGATTTCTTGTATTTTTTGAATACAAGAAATATATGATATTTTTCATAATTGAAAATAAATTTTACATTAATAACCAGGTGTGGGTTTTTCCTTCCTAGGACTCAGCCCAGGAGAGTGTTATTACTCGAGATATTCATCGTACTTTTCCTGCACATGATTACTTCAAAGACACAGGAGGAGACGGTCAGGAATCGCTTTATAAGATCTGCAAGGTAGGGCCCTCCCCTTGGTTTTTCCTAGCCTATTAAACAGGCCTGTGTTTTAGGAACCCATCTTAAAGCTTTCAAGGTTTTTCCCGTTGTTGTGTCTTACTGTTATGATACCATATTTTCTGCTGAACCCTTATCTCTCTGGGTCCTCAATCCTGAGCCCTTCTTGGAGGGGACTTTTTAGCTGCGTGTTGCCAAGGAGGCCCAGTATAGCTTTAGTTTGGCTCTCCTGCTACAGGAAAGGAACAGAAGTTCTTCTCAGGCTATGCTATAGAGGCTCAGAGGAGTCCCAGATGACTGCTTTTCTGATAAGATAATGTGGCAGTTGTTTAAACTTCTTGTTAGTAAGGCACGAGTGAGAATCAGTGTGGGGACTGTTGTTGAATACTGGCAAGTTCTCTGATTCTGTCCATATATTCTGTGCTGAGTCACATTATACATCCTTTTGTGTCTACGTTTCATTGTGAAATCTTTCTGCTCCCTCCTTATTAGTAAGCCTGGAAAAACACTGCCTCCTGCTTTTCAGTGAGCTGCCTGGATACGAAAGGTTCTGTCTCTGGCAGTGGATAATAGCTAACACGTTATTGTTATGGAGGTTTTGTATTAGAAATGCATGATGATGTGCAGGGGTTTGCTGTTCTCACCGCAGTTCTAGTAGAGATTGTTAAGAAATGGTGAGCAACACAAAACTCAGGTAATGATTGTGTGAAAAAGCAAACACTGTTGCTAATTTGTAAGTTGGATAATCATTACCTGAGTAGCAATTTTAGCCATTTCAATGAGTAGCAAAGACTTGCCAGTAGGTAGTCTGAAGTGTACTCACACATGTGTTTCATTTTATATTTCCTGTTTTTTAAGTAGCACTCATAGAAGCACTCGCCTGTATATGCCAACCAAGTACAGTTGTTGAATTTTTGCAAATGGCACATCTTTCATTAAAATCTTCTTGCATGTTGGTGGTTTTGCCCTCTTCCCACTCCTATGTCGTTTTTTTTCTTTTTCTCTCATTTTTTAATCTAACTATTTTAGGGTATTATGAATACACACTGATCAAAAATCTATTTTGGCTGGCGCTGCAGGGGTAGTAGCTTAGTGGTATATAGTGCTTGGCTAGTGTGCACAAGACCTTAGGTTTGATTCCTGGCACTTCAATACATTCTTATGTAGATGTATTATTTAGAGGTAGAAATATATAAATAACCTAAAGTCTGAGAGTATACTAATCTCTGAAAAGTGGTCCATCATCAAATTGAAAAAACGCCCCAAACCATTGCATACTGTACAATATGTTCATTGTATGCTTATAAAAGGTAGATTTAATTATTAAGAATTTCTCCCATCATTTTTGAAATTTTATAAGCTTATTATCTTCTGGTTTGTATAAAGAAGATAGGAAAAATTTACATAGTTTCTAAGTTTATTTGGAAAGATGTAGCTTATAGCATATGGAACAACATTTCACCCCTAGTAGCATTTAGTATATTTTCAGCCAACCAACAGTTTTTCCCTGATTGATACTGCTTTCTTCATATGACTTAAACAGATGGTTCCATGTTCTTGCAGACTGACTGCAAGAATTTCAGAGAATTTTTGCTCCATTGTAGTAAAATTAGTATTTGATTTATTATGTAATAGAAGGGAAATATCTGAAATATTACTAACACAAAGATAAAAGCTAAATAATTGGTACCATTAAATATTCAATATGCTATGCTTTGGTGTTTCAGACGATAATCCAACTTTGAGTGCATTAGAAAATAGTCATTAATGCATTATACAGACCATGTAGCCATTTTAGATTGTCATTACACATTTTAAAATGTGATTAGACAATTTTTAAGCTCTTTTATAAGTAAAGAATATTATCAAAATGTAGACCTAATATATTTCATTTATTGACAGGTAGGTTAAGTTGCATTAAATTTGTGAATATGTGGAAAATAAGTAAAATCATATCTAAGATGGTATTTAAAAGCTGGTTATACTTTTGATATTATAAAATATATATACATTGGGGCTGGAGCGGTGGCTTGGTGGTTACAGTGCTTGCCTGGCATGTACAAGTACACGGGTTCAAACCCCAGCACCCATATACACAACTAAGTGTCAGAGCAATGAAAGCCATGTGAAAAACTCAATAAAAACTGATTCTCTCTGTCTCTGTATCTCTCTCTCTCTCACTGTTCTTTTCTCTTTTAAAAAAAAAATATATATATATATTAAAATAATTTTATAGCAGTCTTTGATAATGGAGGTGAGCAGAAATGTATATATCAGCAAGTGTTGGGGAAACCAAAATTTACTGGGATCCTACAATGTGGACCACTTGGTTTGTGACCAACCAAATTCCTTCTCCTGTTGATATACCCTTATTTAGCAGTTTTGTAGTCATGTCAGGAAACCTTAGGTGGTGGTGATACCTCATAAATATGATTGTATATTTGTAAATAACTTAGGACTAAATATTCTTCTCAAGCATATATATCTACTTTTTAAATCCAGTTTAATCTATAGTCTTTTTCATATTATGACTCTCATCCCCTATCCCTAAAAGATAGTTGTGTGTGATCTTAAGACTGAGTATAATCTACCAGCTCAAATATTTTTATTCACTGAATATTATCCAGCATTATGTGTCACACTCAGCAATATTCCTCTGGGTTTCCTCTCTGGATATTCTGTGCAGAACTGAATAAACATTAATGGTATCTTGATTTTGTATCAGCCACTTTGCGTATAATCTGTAAATAAGGACATTTTTTTTTGTTTACCAAGCCTTTTATTTTTCCTGTCTTATTGCAATGATCACAACCTCTAGATTAGTGTTAAAAAGAAGCAATGACAGTAGGCATCCTTGTCTTGCTTCTGATTTTAAAGGAAGTACATCCAATGATTTACCAGTATGAGTGGTCTGTCTTGGGCTGGAGCAGTGGCTCAGTAGTTACAGCACTTGCTTGGCATGTGCAAGGACCTGGATTCAAACCCCAGCACCACATGTACGACTGAGAGTCAGAAAACCAAAAACCTGATGAAAAAAGAAATAAAATTCTCTCCTTCTCTACCTCTTTCTTTCTCTCTTAAAAAGTTAAAAAAGAATGGTCTTATTCACATTACAGCAACATAATTATAGAACTTTTAAAAATATCTTCCATGTATTGAAGTAATTTCACATTTGCAGAATACTTTCACATATATTAACTCATTTATTTCTGATAATTCCTCATGAATACAGTCTGTACCAGAGATACAAATGTGCTGTCCTTTTAAATTATGCAGAAATTTGAAGGAGAATTTCAGTTGTAGTAAGTTTAGAACTCACCCTGGTTTCAAGGATACAACAGTCTGACTTTGTAGTTGAAAAGTTTTATGTGGCTCTGGTGAAATGAAAAATGATCTGAACTGTCAGATTAGAGGGAGACTGTTAAAAACTTACTGTCATGTTTTAATGGCCCTGTCAATTCCAGTTTCACCTCTTAATATCTTTTTCAGAGTAGGAGGAAATCAAAGTGGTTCAGAGCTTCTTCTATTGTCATAAATTTATTTGGGGAAAGTTGAGCTGAAAGTATAACAGTAGAATTCCTGGGATGCTGCAAATGAAAGTTATCTATAAATGAAAACAACTTGGTTCTTGCTGCCTTCCCTTACTCTCCTATTTAGTTAGGTCAATATCATATTTTTAATAAGTGTCCTTGAGAGGGAGCGGAATATTCTACTATGCCAATTATCTTTAGCACTTTTCTAATTTACGTATGATGTAAAAATGTGTTCTAGGCGGAGAGACAGGTTGGTGAAGTTCAAAGGACTAGACAACAGGAGACAACCACAGTTTTGATTCTTCTACCAGACAGATCTGAAATTATGTCATTACTGGCAAGTAGGTGGGACTGGAGAAAAAGCATCATGCTAAGTAAAATAAGACTAAAAGTTGAGGATTGAATGTTTCATTTGATTGCTAGAATAAAACCAGAAATGAAAAATGAAATCTCATGCAAATAGAAGGGAGACAGTAGAGTAGAAGCAGAGACCGAGAGGGAGGGAGGTAAATTTCCCCCTCAGTGAGGGTAAAGGGCCCTCATAGACTGTTTAGTTCCAATTTGCTATGATTCTAAATGTTTAAATTTTTTCTTCTAAAATATGAACAGATAGTTGCAGAACTTATCAGTTAAGTCCTGTGTCAGTTATTAGCTCTATCTCAATACCACAGCTATAAAACTCTAACTTGAAGACTGCATCTGACTTTCTGTTACTATGTCTGGGGCTATAGCTATAATTAGCTAAAATATTATTACAACAATGTAGAATGAGTGACTTCTGGTGTGAAGTTCAATATGTGCAGATTGCTTTTTTAAATTTTCTGATTGGGGCAACTGCTTTCTTGAAAAAAGGTTACTGCTGTGAATTTAATGGGAAAGATCAACTATATTACAGAGAAATCAGTCCTTTTGTTCATATGGGTTAATAATTTGATAGTGTAATGGTTTTTTTTGAGAAGACAAAAATGAACCCCTGTTTTATTATATACTATTGTCAAAACAAGATTGGCTTTATTGTAAAAATTGGAGCATTCCAGGCATTGTATTATTTTGATACTAACAGTGATGGAACTGCTGAATGATTTTGAAAAATGCAGTCACTGACTCTTAAAATGAGAGGTAATCATACATTGTTTATGTTGTTTTCTAGACTGAGGGTGTATATGGTTATGAGGGTGAATTATTTTTCACTAGGTTTATGATATTTTTAATGTAATTTTCTAGCTATTCAGCTGTTTGTAATTCAGTTCTCTTCTTTGGTGTACCTGAGTGAGCACTAGTTTGAATGACAACATATATTGAATAAATTATGGCCCACTGTTCATTCCCTTGTATGCTGACTGTAAGCAGCCTGTAGGATTCCTCCTACTCAATGTCTTTGGAATCTGGTTGGCTCCAGAATGAGGGCCCTTTAGTGGGAAGTGGTATGTTCTTGGATCAAAGTGGACCCAAAAGAATTTAATTGTGAACAGTACCTTGAGGAATTCAGGAAGCCCTTTGATAATTAAACAGGTTTTTCAACTCTATGCATGCCTCCTCTCTTTGCCTTGAGTTTCCAGTGAGTTTCTTTGAATCATGGCATCTTTCTAAGGTGGGTCCAAACATGGGCTGCTGAGGAATCCTGTGAACCCCTGGGGCCACCTGCTTTTTTAAATCAACATAATTCATGCATTTTCTACATATAACAAATTGTACCCATTTTAAGAATGCAATTGAATAATTATTGATGTATGTGTACATCTGTGCCACCACAATCTAAATATACCATAGTCGAAACACCAAACCTCTGCACCACTCCCCAGAGTTCTCTCATGGTCCTCCACAGGTAGTCTCCCCGCCCTGCACAGTCCTAGGCAGTTGCCATCTTTCGTCATTCTAGATGCCTCCACTTTCTAGATCTTAATACAGATGAATCACACGCTATATACTGTCTTGCCTCTTGCTTTTCTCATGTCATACGATGCTGTTTTAGATTTATGCATGTAGTTGGGTATTTCAGTTGTTTTCCTTTTGGCTGAGTAGTAATTTTATTGTAATCTCATCAATTTTGATTTGTCACACATATCAAAATATTTTAAGGTTCACCCCTGATGAAGTCTAATATCTGATCCCCTGTAGATTGCTTCTGATGTCTGCTGCCTCTGGATATTTATTTATTTGTATTTCCTTTCATGCTTGATCCTTTTTTTTTTTTTAAGAGAGAGAGACAGTGAGAGAGTGAGAAAGAGAATCAATTTTATTTAGTTTTTCATGTGGCTTTCGTTGCTCCAATACTTTTTTGTGTATATGGTGCTGGGGTTCAAACCTGAGTTCTCATGCATGCCAAGTAAGCACCATAACCACTGAGTAATCACTCCAGCCTCATGCTTGATCATTTTTAATACAATACTAGACTTTGAGTATGAAAAATTATAAGGGTTCTGGATAATTTATTTTTTTAAGAGAGAGAAAGAATCAACTTTATTTATTTTTTTCATCTGGCCTTTGTTTCTCTGACACTTAGTTGTGTGGGGTTCAAACCCAAGTCTCCACGCATTTGAGGCTAGTGCTCTTACCACTGAGCCACCACTCT
>PVKS010050383.1:0-11574 GCA_004027875.1 Aplodontia rufa
TCTGACCTTCACCTCCATTATATCAGCTGCCCTAGAGTGATCTTATGACTATTTGCATAAGCTCCTTCTGGAAGGGCTGCTAGGTCGTGCTTTGTTAAAGATTAGGGTGGGTTAAAATGTCTTAACAACAGGTTACTCCCTAGTTTTTGTCTGTACCCTAGTTTTTTTGTCTGTACTGAAATCTACATAACACCTGGCAACTCCCTTAGAAGGATTATTGATTCCTTGGCTTTCTCCTCTCCTCCTCTATAAAAACCCATGTGCCGTAGTAATAAAGGGATTCTGAGCTGCCATCAGCTGCGTGTGGTTGACTCATTTCCCCGGCTGGGAGGGAAGGGGTCCCCGGATAAGGGGGGATCCGGGTTCCAGCCGTCAGCACTCACCCTCCTCCTGATTGGCTCCCGGGGGACAATCCAGCTCCCCACATTCTCTATAGCAATTTTGTGAGACAGATTCAACCCTCAGTGGTTGCCAAATGTTCTGATTCTGATGAGGCAGAACATACTTAATGAACAAATTACACGAAGCAAATTTACTGCACATGGCAAGGGACAAAAGAAAAAGGTATATCATGAGCTGATTCCCCAAGGCTCAGAAAAGTTCCCCAGGGTAGATGGCATGAAAACTTTGCATGAACTGCTTTCACGACAGCTGAGAGGGCATGAAAGGCAGGTAACTATGTTATGACCCTCAGGGGCAAAATGACTCACTTAGTGAAGCTTGGAAGGACATCTTGTCTCCAGAGTATACACCAACTCTGCTGAGATTTCAAGTCAGATCAACATGACAAGTATTTTTCTGGTTCAAAACATGGTAAATTAGAAAATATAAATGTCATTTTTCCTAGAAAATTAGTATATAATGACTTTTCATTTATAATGAGTTCATTTATAGTGTAGCTTAATAAAATTGTTCTGTAAATTGTGGAAATTCTTGATAGGCAGGAATGCTTTGGGGTAATCACTGATGCTTGGGGCAATGTCTAAGGGGACTGCTGCTTCTTTAAATACTAATATACCTTTAAGTTGTTCTTTTTGTTTCAGATTAGGCCTTCCAGAGAAAATCATATGGAATCTGTCAAAATCACTGAGGCATGCTAAGTCATTCTTATAGACAAACTATAGGGAATACTGCTCACTATAATTTTATTATAGTGTTAAATTTTCCTCCAAAAATATTTTCCTGTCTACAGTCTTCAACATAAACTATGTAAAGAAGCATGATCTCAAACAGAGCATATTCAAAAGGTGTCTTCCTTTCTTAGGTGGGCCACCTTATGATTAAAGGGAAAAATCTAGATAGACACAAAGGGAATTCAAGATCCTTAATGGAAAGTCCCAGATCTTGGTCAAGTGCACAGCCCAAGGGACAACTTAAGAGTATACTTGCTGCTAGTTTACACATCATAGCATTGCAGTTTGCTCTGTGCATTTTCTGGGAGAAAGAAAGCTATGCCTGGCCAGGGGAAAAGAAAGAAGTTCAACTGCAGCTGAGATTTGTCATAGGAAATGCAGAGACAATATAAATCTTAAACAACAGGAAAAGACACAAAATCTATACAAGAACCACAAAATCTATGCAAAGACAAATTAATATTATTTATATATATATATGTGTATGTATATATATATGCATATACATGCATATACACATATATATACATATATATATACATATTTATATATATATATATATCCCCATGGAGTCAAGTACGTAAATAAATAGAATAGAAAATTTATACTAAGGTAAAATGGACACATATTTCCTATCCTTGAAAGCCCCCCCCCCGCAAAGAACTAAATTTCACATCAATAGATTATATTTTCTTATAAGGATAATAATTGCTGAAAATTCAATTGTATGTATGGCTAATGTTAAAAACATTTTTTGGCTTCCATAGAGTAGTAATAATAAAAAACTAGGCTGACTAAAAAAAAAATAAAATATAGACTTGTATTTGTTATTTTTTAACTACTTCCAAATTCATATGAAGTTGGTCTTTAAATATTTATCTGCTTGAAAATAAAACATGTGTGTAGGCATAATATTCCCAATCAAATATCCATTTTTTATAATTAATGTTCACACATTGAAAAAAGTAAAAGATATTAGTAACTGAAATATGCTCTGAAACATTCTAGAGGAAAAAAATATTAAATTCAAGGAAATCAGTAATCAAACAAGTGAATAAAGAATTAGGATCAATAGATTCTACTTTAATATATTAGAAAATAAATTTTTTTTATAATTATGGCCTTTAAAATGTGACAAATGCTCTTCATAGGTAGAAGAGTTATGTCACTGTACTTGGGCAAGTTAGTATAAATATACACCCCAGAAAGAGAGGCAACGGAACATGGGATAGGAGGAGGCAGGTTGGGAAGTGCTGGGGTGGGGGATGATGGCCAAATTATACTGTTGTTTTGTGTGTATCTATGAATATGTGACAAAAATCCCATCATTATGTAGAATTTTAATGCACCAATAACAAAATAAAATAAAACATGAAAATTTCTTTAAAAAGTAACTTAATAGATTTGAAAATTTGGACATATGGGGAAGGAATATTCAAGAAAGGACAAGATAACTATTCTCTTTTGACAAAGGTAAAGCTGTTTTTAAGACTATGAGTATAATATTTTATTGCATTTTTGCCTTGAAATAATTATTTTGGAACTGGTTTCTCTTATATAGGAAAATAAATCAAAAGCGTCTTAGTATGTTTTGGTGTTTTGTTGCTTTCATTCAATATCTGTGAATTGCTAATTTAAAAGTAAGCTTATTTAATTTGTATGGTGCTTTTGGCAGAATGGCCATTTTGACTATATTAAGTCTGCCTATCCAAGAGCCTAGGATGTCTTTCATCTTTCAAGACTTCTTCTATTTCTTTCTTCAAAGTTCCATAGTTTTCCTTGTAGAAGTCTTTTGCTTCATTACTTAGATTAATTCCAAAGTACTTTATTTATTTATTGGAGTATATAAAGGCTATTGATTTATGGATATTGATCCTGTACCCTACTACTTTGCCAAATTCAATGATAAGCTCTTTTTAACTTATTCATATGCTTTTGACTTCCTTCTCTTGCCTAATTAATCTGGCTAGTGTTTTGAGAACTATCTTGAATAATAGTGGTGAGAGTGGACAACCTTGTCTTGTTCCTGAGTTTAGTGAGAGAGAATGGTTTCAATTTTTCTCCATATATGGTAATGCTGGTTATGGGTTTGTCAAAAATGGCCTTTTCAATGCTAAGGTAAGAATCTTTAAACCCTAGCTTTTCCAGTGTTTTAAATATGAATAGGTATTAGATTTTGTCAAAGGCCTTTTCTGGGTCTCTTGAAATGCTTGTATGGTTTTTGTCCTTGCTTCTTCTTTAAGTGGTGAATTGCATTTCTTAATTTCTGTATGTTGAGCCATCCCCATCAAGATACAAATGACAGGGCTGGGGCAGTCGGTTGCTCAGTGGTTACGGTGCTTGCCCAGCATACACAAATACATGAGTTCAAACCTCAGCACCATGTACACAACAAAGTCTTGGAGCAATGAAAACCACATGAAAATCTAAACAAAATTGACTGTGTCTTTCTCTCTCTCTCACTGTCCCTCTCTCTTTAAAAAAAATAGATACAAATGACATTCTTCATAGATATAGAAAAATCAATTCTTAGATTCATTTGGAAGAAGAATAAGAGACCCAGAATAACCAAAGTAATACTTAGAAGGAAAAAAGAAGAAGAAGAAAAATAATAGCAAAGCAGGAGGCACCACAATACCTGATCTAAAACTGAAATTATCCTAGAGAGCTGCAGTTATAAAAACAGAATGATATTGGTATCAAAATAGACATGAAAACCAACAGACTAGAATAGAAGATTCAGAGACAAAAAACACAGTTTTATAGCCATCTGATATTTGACAAAGGTGGCAAAAATGTAACTTGGAGAAAACACAGGGTTTTCAAAATGGTGCATGGAAAACTAGATAGTGATAGGCAGAAAACTGAAATTGAATCCATTTCTCTCACCCTGCACAAGAAATAAAATCAAAAACATAGGAATTAAACCAGATACGTTATAATTTGTTAAAAGAGAAAACAGGGTCAACACCATATAGGAGTTGACACCAACTTCCTTAACAAGACACCCATAATGACAGAATTAAAGTCAAGAATGAATAAGTTGGACACCATTAAACCAAAAAGCTTCTGCACAGCTAAGGAATCATAAAGAATATGAAGAGAGAGGCCGCAGAATGTGAGAAAATCATGGACAGCAATGCCTCTGACAAGGGTCTAATATCCAGGATAAACCAAGAACTCAAAAAGCTTAGTACCAAACACACAAATAACCCAATCAATAAATGGGCAAAAGAGCTAAACAGAAACTTCTCAAAAGAAGAAATGCCAAATGCCAATAAATATATGGAAAAAATGTTACACATTTCTAGCAATAAGGAAAATGCAAATTATGACTTTGTCCGGGTCCAGCCGGTTTCTGACCTGAAGGACGGGCTGGGGAATGATAAAAACCACAGTCCGGGACCCGAAACAGTCTTTCTTTATCCAAGCTTTACTTCTCTTTTTGTATATCCATGCTTTACATCTCTATTTCAAGGCAACGTAAATGTCTTAGTCTATTTGTCCATTTGTGCTGCTATGACAAAATGCCTAACATTCGGTGATCTCAAACAAGTCAAGGCAACGCTGCAAGACTGCACTACAGAACAAACATGGACAGCAATTTCTCAGTTCTGGAAGCTGAGAAGTTCAGGATCGAGGCATAGGCAGGTTTGGCTGCTAGCAAGAGTCCATCTTCCAAAGGAGCAGGGACACCACATTCAGCAGAAAAGTGCAAGAGCTCTTCTTCCGAAGGAGCACAAGAGCTCCTTACTGCTGGCTGGAGCCTCTTCTTTTAAAGGCCTTCACCTCACCCCCTTGAGGCCTCTCTGCATTAGCTTGTTCATTGCCACACCTGGAATTCGGAGGCACACACTTGACCAATAAGCCTCTACGTGCGCCTTTCAAAGGATCTAGAATAATTGGCAGGTGATAACAATGCGAAATGTCTGAAGCCCGTGTCCACACCCTGTTTTTCAAGCTTAACAATGTACAATCTAGCAGCCCTTCCCGAAGGAGCTTATGCAAACAGCAACAAGATCCAGGGCAGCTGATAAAGTAAAGGCCAGACCCCAACAAGACTTCAGTATGATTTCATCTTCACCCTAGTCAGAATGGCAAAGATCAAGAGTACAAACAACAATAAATGCTGGTGAGGATGTGGGAGGAAAAAATACTCTATACACTGTTATTGGGACTGGAAACTAGTACAACCCCTCTATAAAGCAGTATGGAGACTCCTCAAAAAGTTAGGGCTGGAATCACTGTATGACCTATCTACTCCATTCCTTTGTATTTTCCCAGAAGATATAAATTTAGCTTACTACAGTGATACACCTATATCTATGTTTATAGCAGCACAATTCACAATAGCTAAATTATGGAATCAACTCAGATGACCCTTGCAGGATGAATGGATGAAGAGACTGTCGTACATATATACCATGGAATTCTACTTAACTAATAAAAAAAAATGAAATTGTGGCCTTTGCTGGTAAATGGAAGGAGATGGAGAAAATCATGCTGAGTGAAATTAGTCAAACTCAGAAACTTAAGGGCCATTTTTTTCTATTATATATATGGAAGCTAGGGTACAATATAGGAAAAAGTGAGAGAACAATAAGTTTAGACAACAGACTCACCAAATACAGATCACCAATTGAAAGAAGGACAAACTCACAGACTATGGTTTGGTGCTATGGAGAGGGGCAAGAGATTAGGGTAAGAAGGGCATAAAGGGGTATACAAAGTGTGCATATGAGAAGTGTATATTAATAAACCATTCAATATGGAAAACTATAAAGAAAAATAAACTTTTGTTCTTTTTTTAAAAAGAAATAAACTTATTTATTTTAAAAAACCATTCATTTCTGCTAAAATTTTAAATTCACAATTATGCATTTTACCATCATATATTCGTGAAAGTATTACATTAACAGTGAGAAAGACCAGATAGATTATGGGAGAGTAGAAAGTTCCAGGAATCATTCCTTCCATGGAAACAACCACTGAGCAAGCAAGAACTATTAGACTGAACTTATTTGGAGCCCTTGGATCCAGTCAAACACTTATACTATAAAAGGAATTCTTACTGAAAAAAGAATATTTTAAATGTTCTGCATTCCTAGGATAATTTACTGATGAAAGTTTGGATAATAAAGACCTCATGCTCTAAGGATCATGGCTGTATATTAGAGTTTCCTTGGATGTTCAATGAATGATCAGTGCAGGGAACGGACATGGTATCTTTCCTTAAGCAGTTAGCTTTCCTGGTGGCACTTCCTAAAGAAAATTTAATCAGATAGAATATATTTGAGTTCCTTTCTTTTCTTATCTGACCCAGGCATTCCAAGAAATTGATGCAAGAGTGAAATAAGGCATTGCTATTGTAAAAAAAATCAATAAATCAAGATAATAATCACTATGAAAACATGTACACCAAACTACAGAACCCCAAAATATGTGAGGCAAATATTGACAGAATTTTAAAAAAGAGCATATAGCACATTTTAATAACATCACCAACTAGAATTAACCCTAGAAATTCAAGGGTGTTTCAATATAAGAAAATCAAATGGAGTTCAAGGAGGCACTTTTTAATGTAATGTAAGTAGAAAAGACATCTGACAAGATTCAATACACTTCACCTATTTAATTTTTTGTGTGGGGGTTGTACTGGGCATTGAACCCAGGGACATTGTATCACTGAACTACATCCCCAGTCCTTATTTTATAGTTTAAGACATGATCTTGCAAAATTTCTGAGGGTCTCACTAAGTTGTTGAAACTGGCTTCAAATTTGTGATACTCCTCCCTCAGCCTCTTTGTTAACTAGTATTACAGGCATGCACCATCTCACCTGGCTGATACAATTTATGATTAAAATGCTCATCATCTAGGAATATAAGACAACTTCCTTTATTTGATATGAGCATTTACTAAAACCCACAATTAACAACAGGCAAATGTCTGAATTTTTTTGCCTGTAAGGTCAAGAATAAGACATTTATTCATACTTTTGCCACTATTTCCAACATTGTAGTGAAAGCTTCAGACAAAGGAATTAGAAAACAAAAATATGTAGCATCAAAAATGGAAAGGGAAAAGTAAGATTATATTTACACATGGCATGATTCTAATCATAATGAATACACACATACATACATACACAGAAATCACATGGTAGAGCTAACATGTAAATTTATCAAATTGCGGGGTACAAAGTCAAAATGTAAAAATTGAGTATGCTTTTATATAACAATGAACAATCTGAAAAGGAAATTAAGTAGATTCATTCAGAGGAGCATTGAAAATAATTTATCTAAGAATAAATGCTATTTTATGAATTTCTCTAAAAAAGATGTATATGATGAATGTTATAAAATACTAATGAGAAAATAAGGATTTAATTAAAAGGAAAGTTGGTAGAAAGTAAACTTCTATGCATATAACTATAATATATACTGATAATATTTACAAATACATTTGCAGAATCATTACATATATTTTACCAACAATATACTTATTGACTGAAGGATATGAATCCAAACAATACAATATTAAATAAGATTTGCTTTATTTGACACAAATCATTTTTTGTCCAACAAAAGGATGAATTTTTAATTCTGATTAATGTTGATAAATGTTAATATGCTAAATTTAATATGAAATTCAGAAATTTCCATAAGTAAAATTGCTTATGTAAACTTTTCTAAAGACTGATTTCATGATTGAAGTCATGATGTGATTTTGACTTGTTTCACAGTGTTGCTGTATAATAAAAGATATTCAATTTAATTAAATTTAGATTTTGATTATTTACACTTAGATCATTGTATGATTTTTACAACAAAAAATTATCTTAAAGAATAATTTTTAGGTAAACTTACTTAAATATCAATAGAATTCTGATCAGTGCAGATACTGTCCCTGAAATTCTTCTTTCAACTAACAATTTGCTAGTATTCTAGATGTTCAAACAAATCAGAAAAGTTTGTTACTTTTTTTTAGAGAGAGACAAAAAGATGGGAAAAAGAGAATCAACTGATTTTTTATCTGGCCTTTATTTCTCTGACTCTTAATTGCGTATGTGGTGCTTGGGTTTGAACCTGGGTCCTCAGTCCTTGCCGCCAGACAAGCACTCCAATGGCTGAGCCACTGTTTCAGCCATAGAAAAGTTATTTTCTTAATTTAAATAAAATTGTTTGCTTGCTCGAACCTATTTGTTTGATACACTTACCCTTTAATCTCGTTTATCTTTAAGATTCATTCTATGCTTCCATTGATCTGGTTTAGGACATGATATTTAAAAGTATAAATTTTTCACTTTATAATGTGGAAAAAAATCTTAACTTCTTAATTAAGTTTCAAGGGCACAAACCATATTGACTTATGTAAATCAAGAGTTAAGGGCTAAATTTACCCACTTTTAATATTGGATTAATTTGAAAAATATAATTAATCTGCTCAGTATTCTAGTTCAAGAAAGATTAAAGAAACTAAAATTATGCTTAATACTTATACCATTAAATTTTTTGGTTGATGGATTAAATAAACTGATAAAAGATGGCATATTTACTTTAGAAAATGGATAATTATTATTTTGCTTTCATTCAATTTAACTTCCATCTACTTTGGGCATTTTAAACTAAGGATATTTAATGTTTTTATTTATGAAAATAGTGGCACATTATTACCTATAATTTTTTCAAAGTGTTTTTATCCTATCAATAAAATTCATATGCATAGGAGTTTATATGAAAGAGAAAAAAATCAGTGATTATAAGTATAATTTCCGAATATCTTAAATATATTAATCTAATAAACATTTGTTACATTCTATTATTTTGAGAGAAATGATTTAAAGTTTTACATCCACCAACATACAAATGAAAATAGAGCATAACATGTGGACTATTTGAAAACCACTAAACATTGTTTTGCAACATGTTTGATCATTTAGATAGTAATATTCAGAAATATTTTATATCTCCTTAAAATATCAAAATGAAATTATCACTATTTCATGAATGAAGTGATATCTATTTCATGTTTAGCTTACCAAAACAAAACTGTCAACTGTTTTGTTCACATATTGGTTCACAAAATTGTCATTTTAAACATACATATCTAAAGATAGAGTACACAAGATAAAAACACATATTAAAGAAGAAGGACATAAACTGGGGTATTTAGGAAATTTCTTTTTCTACAGATTGATTATATGAAAATAAACTTCAACTGCAATTGAAAAAGAAAACTATAGTTTAAAATGAAGTAGTAAAATATCTCCCTATTAACACTTTAGTATAATATTTATTTTTATATAATATAAAACTGAAAGATAAAGGTATGGAACTGAAATTTGTGATAGTGACACACTACTCTCTGATAAAAAAGATCAGGAAATACAGAAAAGACATGAACAATACATTCCATGTTATTGATTAAAAAATGTTAGGATCATTAGTCAATTGCTTGAACTTATAAACAGATTTAGCAAAGTGGCAGGCTACAAGATCAACACCCATAAATCAATAGCTTTCCTATACACTAATAATAATAGGACTGACAAAGAAATAAGGAAATCAGTCCCATTCACAATATCTTTGAAAAGAATAAAATACTTGGGAATTAATCTTACAAAGGAAATCAAAGATCTCTACAACAAAAATTATTGGTCATTGAAGAATGAAATCCAAGGTGACATAAGAAGATGGAAAGATGTCCCATGTTCTTGGTTAGGCAGAATTAATATAATAAAAATGGCCATTCTACCAAAAGCTCTATATAGATTTAATGCAATTCTTATTAAGAAAACTATGCCATTCTTTACAAACATAGAAAAAGCAATCCTCAAATTCATTTGGAACAATAAGAAAGCTAGAATTGCCAAAACACTACTAAACAAGAAAGATTAAACAGGTGGTTTTGACATACCAGATCTAAAACTATTCTATAGAGCTATAGTAACAAAGACAGCATGGTACTGGTATCAGGATAGGAAAGAAGAACAATGGAACAGAATAGAAGATCTTGAAACAAACCTTCAAATCATTAAACATCTGATTTTTGACAAAGGGGGACTAAATATTACATGGAGGAGAGACAGCCTTTTCAACAAATGGTGCTGGACAAACTGGACAGCCACTTGCAGAAAGTTGAAATTAGATGCATATCTTGCTCCTTGCACGAGAATCAAATCAAAATGGATCAAGGAGCTAGGAATTAATCCAACTGCCTTGCAACTGATGGGAAACAAATTAGGTCCAAAACTTCAGCATTTGAGAGTAGGCAAACATTTTTTCAGTATGTCTCCTAAAGTGAAGGAAGAAAAGTAAAAAATCCATGAATGGGATGCCATAAAGCTAAAAAGCTTTTGCACTGCCAAGGAAACAACCAAAAGAGTCAAGAGGTTTCCTACAGAATTGGAGAGAATCATGGGCTATGATTCCTCTGACAGGGGCCTCATATCCAGAATCTACAAAATCCTCAAAAATCTCAACTTCAAAAACACAAACAACCCAATCAATAAATGGGCCAAAGTGCTAAATAGAAACTTCTCAACAGAGGACATTGATCAAACTGATGAATATATGAGAAAGTACTCTAAATCACTAGTAATCAGAGAAATGCCAATGAAAACTACATTAAGATATCATCTCATGCCAGTCAGATTGGCAAGAATGAAGAAAATAAACAATAATAGATGCTGGAGAGGTTGTCGAGAGATAGGCACACTAACACACTGTTGGTGGAACTGCAGAATGGTACAGCCCCTCTGGAAAGTAGTGTGGAGAATCCTCAAAAAACTGGGGATGAGCCCACCATATGATCCTGCTATTCCTCTCTTGGGTATTTCTCCAGGGGATTTAGAATCAGTACTTTACAGTGACACAGCAAAACTGATATTCATAGCAGATCAATTTATAATAGCTAAATTATGGAAACAACCCAGATGTCCCTCACTGAATGAATGGATCCAAAAACTGTGATACCTATATACCATGGAGTTCTACTCAGCAATTACAAACAATGATATTGCAGCGTTTGAAGGTAATGGATGGCTATGGAAGAAATTATGCTGAGTGAAATCAGCATAACCCAGAGAACCAAGGTTTGAATGTTTTCACTCATCTGTGGAGGCAGGAGTTAGACCCTAGCCATTGAGATAGGAGACCTATTATTATGTTTTAAATCCAGATAAGGTGTAATGTCATACAACTTAAGGCATTTGTAGAGATGTATTGAGAAAGGGGGGGAGGGATAAGGATAATTAGGGGGGGCTCTTGGGTATAAATCTAATTTTCAGAATTTATATATATAATATTATTTCATTAGAAGCTTGTTTGATTGCTCAATAAATAAATTTCTGAATAAAAAATATTAGGATACATGAAAATAATTTTTAAAATATAATTTCAGACAAATAAAATTAGCATGAATCAGAGTTATTAATTGA
>PVKS010050384.1:0-11572 GCA_004027875.1 Aplodontia rufa
TTGTGTATCTTCTTTAGAAAAATATGTATTGAAATATTTTGCTTATTTTTAATTGAGCTATTTATCTTTTTGTTGTTGAATTATAAGAACTCTTTAGATGTATTGATACTAAATCCTGTGAGATATGATTTGTAATATTTCTATTCTGTGGATTGTCATTTCACTTTCTTGATAGTGTCCTTTGATTAAAAAAATTTAAATGAAATTTAAGTTTGATGAAATCAAAGTATCTATTTTTTTCTTTGATGGCTTATACTTTTAGCGTCATATCTGAGAAACCGTGTGAAATCCAGGGTCACTGCGATAAACTTTTTTCCCCCCACTTCACTGCAACCGATTCATATGTTGAAATCCTAACCCTTGTTGTTATGACATTAAGTTAGGGGGCGTGGTCTTCGGGATAAGATTAGGTCATGAGGGTAGAAACCTCATGGATGGGATTAGTGTCCTTAAAAACACTCCAAACTATGTGGAACAAAAACCAAACCAAATCAAACCAAAACAAAACACTCCAGAGAGTTCCCTCACTCCTATCTTGTAAGGACACAGCAAGAAATCTATCTGTGAACCAGAAAAGGAGCCCTCATCAGACACTGAATCTACTGCCACCTTGAGCTTGGATTGCCTAGCATCTAGAAAAATGAGGAATACTTTTATTTTTTGTAATTTAAAGTCACCCAGTCTATGGTATTTTTGTTAAAGCAGTCTGAATGGACTAAAACAGTCATGGAAACTTATAACTGGCTATGCTTTCTTCTAAGAGTTTTGTATTTTTCTCTTCCATTTAGATCTCTGACACATTTTGAGATAAATTCTATGTGTGAGGTATGAGTTCAAGTTCATTCTTCTGTATGTGGATATTAGCTGTCTCCGTGCCACTTGTTAAACTGTTTTTCTCCAATTGAATGGTCTTGACATCTTCATGCAAAACCAGTTGACCAGAGATGTGTGGGTTTATTTCTGGATTCAAAATTCTATTGATTTATGTTTATCTGTATGCCACATTTCCTTAATTACTATAGCTTTGCAGTAGCACTTGAAATTAGGAAGTGTCAGTACTCTGACTTATTTTTTCTTTTTCAAGACTGTTTTGCTTGTTCCGAATGCCCTATAATTTCTTAGGAATGTTACGATCAGCTGCCCATTTCTGTAAAGAAGGCAGTTGACTCTTTTTTTAAATTTTAAGAGAAAAGGACAGGTGTGTGTGAGAGAGAGACAGAATCAATTTTTTATTGAGCTTTTCATGTGGATTTCATTCTCTGACACTTAGCTCTGTATGTGGGTGCTGAGGTTTGAACCTGGGTACTCCTGCATGCTGGGCAAGCACCATAACCTCTGAGCTACCACACCAGCCCCAGGCAGTTGACATTTTGATAGTGATTGCATTGAACCCCTTGATCAATTTTGGGAGTATGGCGCTCTCAACAATTTTCCAATCTATAAACACAGTATGTCTATCCATTTATATCTATTATAACTTCTTTTGTAGTTTTCAATGTATAATTATTGTACTTCTTATATTAAATTATACCTCTTATTTTTATTTGATAATTTTAAAAGTGAAATTGCTTTAAATTTATTTTCAGGGGGCTGGAGCAGTGGCTTAGTGGTTATGACACTTGCTTGGCACACACAGGTACACGTGTTCAAACCTCAGCACCCACATACACAACTAGGTGTCAGAGCAAAACGCATATGAAAAAACTCAATAAAAATTGATTCTCTATCTCTCTCACACACACTGTCCTCTTTTTTTAAAAAAATAAAAATAAATTTATTTTCAGATTATTTGTTCTCAGCCTATACCAATACAACTGATTTTTGCATATTGGCCTTGTATACTACAACCTTGCTGACACTTAATTACTAGTTCTAATAGTTTTTTTATAGCTCTTTAGGAGATTTGCATATGAGAGCATGTCATTGTAATAGAGTTTTATTCCTTCCCTTCCAATGCAGATGACTTTTATTTCTTTTTCTTCGCCTATTACCTCGGCTAGAACTTCCAGTATAATGTAAAATAGGAGTGGTGAGAGCAGATATCCTTATCTTGTTCTTTATCTTAGGGGAAAAACTTTGTCTTTCATCATTAATATGATGTTAGATATGGGTTTGGATATGATCTTTATCAAGTAAGTTCCCTTCTGAAATAAGGCAGGGACAAAGACAAGTATTGGGTGGTCTCCCTGATATGTGGAATCTAAAAAAAAAAGCAGTCATAAAATTTGAGAGTAGAATGTTGATTACAGAGGGCAGGGAGAATAGAGGGAAAGCATGGATGGGAGTACTAATTATAGTCAGATAAGTGCAGATGTGCTGCATAGTAGGGTGATTATTGATAATAAGGCATTATACATGTAAAAAAAGAAGAAAGGATTTTTCAAGTTTTCACCTTTAAGAAATGATAATTGTTTGAGAAAGATTTTGTTTAACCTGATTTAAGTATTGCACAATGTATACATGTATCTAAAAATTATATGACAACAATATTATGTATGGTTTTTCTGTTTTTCTATATAAGTTAAAGATAAATTTAACTTAAAGGATTAAAACAACAAAATTAAACTATTTGTCTCACTGAAAAAGAAAAAAATTCTATTTCTAGTTTGCTGAATGTTTTCCTCATGAAGGGGAATGGATTTTGTCAAATGTTTTTCTTTGTCTATTGATTGTGTGTATGTATATTTTATTGATGTAATGTATTATACTGATTGTATTTTCTATGTCAAGTCCACTTTTATTCCTGGTATAAATACCACTTGGTCATGGTGTTTGCTTATTTTATTTATTAATATTTTATGAAAGATTTTTGTGCCTATATCTATTAAAAACATAATTTTCTTGTGATATCTTTGTTTCTGTAATTTTCATGTGATGTCTTTGTTTGAATTTGTAATCAGGGTAATACTGGACTCAAAAAATGAATTAAGAAATGTTCTATTCTTTTTATTTCTTGGAAGAATTTTTGAATAACTGTTAAAATTTTTAAACAGAGAATCAATTTTATTTATTTATTCATATGTTGTTTCTCTGACACTTAGTTGTATATGTGGTGGTGGGGTCCTCATGCATGCCAGGCAAGTGCCATAACTGCTGATCCACCATTCTAGCCCCTGTTGATTATTTTTTAAACATTAGGCAAAATTTACCAGTTTAGCTATGTGGTCCTAGACATTTATTTTTAGGAAAATTTCCATATTCATTCAATATCTTTACTTGTCATAGGGCTAATTAGATTTTGAAATTTTCCTCACTCAGCTTTGGTGGTTTATGTTTATATAATTTGTGCATAATTGTTCATTAAATTTCTTCATTTTTTTTCTATTTAGATGTGTTAACAGATAATTTTCCTTTTTCATTAATGATTTTAGTAATTTGAGTCTTTTTTTCCTTTGTCAGTCTTGCTAAAGGTTTATTGATTTCTAAACTTTTTTCACAGAACCAATTTTTGATTTTATTGATCTTTATTGTTTTTTCTCTTCTCCATTTTATTAATTTCAGCTCAGATCTTTATAATTAGATTAGTGACTTGAGATCTCTCTCTTTATTTTTGCTGGTACTAGAGATTGAACCCAGGGCCTTGCACAAAATAAGTAAGTGCTCCACCACTGAGCTACTTCCCCAAATGTTTCTATTTTAGCTTGAGGCAAGGTCTCCATAAGTTGCTCAGGCTGGCTAGGAACTTGTGATCCTCTGTTTAAGCCCTCCAAGTAGCTGGGATTACAGTGTGTGCCACTGCAAGTACCTTTTTAACGTAAGGTACTTAGATCGATAAAATTTCTTCTGAGTACTACCTTTGGTAAATGCTACAGATGTTGATATCATGTAACGTCATTTTCATTTATCTCATGTGTTTTTTCTACTTTTTACATTTTTTTTGAGAGACAGAATATCAATTTTATTTAGTTTTTTGTGTGGTTTTCATGGCTTCGACGCTTCATTGTGTACATAGTGCTGGGGTTCGAACCTGCATCCTTGTGCATGCCAGGCAAGCTCTGTAATTGCTGAACCACCGCTCCAGCCTCTTATATCTTCTTTTACCACTCTTTATTTTAAAATTTCATTATTTTTCCCACATATTTTTAAACTACCCATTTCGATATAGATTTTTAATTTAATTTCATTGTCACTGAAAAACCATTCTTTGTATGATTACAGTGTTTAAAATTTTACTGAGACTTACGTATGATCTAGAATATAGTGTGTCATGGAGCATGTTCCATGTGCATTTGAGAGAATATCAGTTCTGTTACTGTTGGCTGGAGTGTTCTATAGAAGCCTTCTAGGTCTAGTTGGTTTGTAGTGTTTTTCAACTTTTGATTTTTTTTGGTTGATTTTCTGTACAGTTGTCCTATCCATTATTGAAAGTTGGGTATTGAAGGCTGTAACTATTGATTTTGAATTTTTTATCTTCCTTAAATTTGGTCAGTTTTTCCATTATACATTGGGACTATTATTAGGTTCATCTATATTTATAATTTTTCATACTTTTTTTATTTTAAAATGTCTTTCTTTGACCCTAATAATGATATCTATATTAATTCTATTTTGTATGATATTAGTATGACTAACTACTCCAGTTTTCTTGGTTACAGTTGCCTTCTATGCATTTTCCCACTCATCATTTACCCAAGTCTTACCTACCCTTCTCTTCCTTCTTGTGTGGAGCCTTCAGGCCAGGCAGAGATGAAAACTTAAGGCATATTCAGGTCTTTACTGAGAGCACTCACAGCCATAGTCCTCTGTGTGACCTCTTAAATTTTGAAGACTATGTTAGAGTGCCTCACCCCTGTGGACATCTCATTTTCTCAGGTTTCCTTTTTAATCCTTTTGGTCAGTCTATTGTTTGTCCCTGCTGTTACCCATTCATTCGACAAATGCTTCCCCAGGAAAGTTGATCATACAATTTCAAGTGAGGCCAAATAAGGGCATATGTTTTGAGTGGGGTCTTCCAGGGATCCACCACATAGGTTAAATAACAATTCCTTGAGAATGAGGTAGATTCTGTAACTTTGGTTACTGGGAATGTGACCTATCATTCTTTCAAAATTATTTCTGCACTGGAAAATATAGTATGGGACTTGAGTAAGTTAAAGCAAATATAAATTTTCTTATTGAGAAAACTTATCTTTTTTTTTTTTTAAATTAAATGCTACCTGGGTATCTGAAAGCCTTTTGTTAATTTTCAGAGTTATGAAAAAGCTGATTTAAAAAATTTTGATTTTGGCAGATTTTTGTTGTTATTGCTTTTAGTGAAAGGCAAATTTTTGGAATTTCCCTACTCCATTTTCACTGATGTCACTTTGTAATCAATTTTGATGTTACATTAACTTTGAGCTCTATTTAAACAAACGATCCCCCTCTTAACTCCATTATTGTCATTGCATTTCAAAAAATTCATTTAGTTATCATTATTTTATTTTGAATTTCTAAACTTGTGGAAACTTATTTTCTCTTCTTGTTTAAGTACTTATACAATATGCCTCATTTTTTGTCTTTTGGTCCTTGAAGACTAAAATATTTACTATCTATCTGGTCCTTTACAGAAAAAGTTTGCTGACTTCTAACAAGGTCCAGAGATTTTCACCTGTTTATTTTTTTCTAGAAATTTTTAGTTTTTACATTTAGATCTATAATCCATTTAGAGTTTTTTTAAAAACAATATATATCTAAATTCATATATTCCCTTTATGTATGTGCAAGAGTTACATCACAATTTATTGAAAAGCCTCCTTTTCTCTACTATTATATTCATACCTTTGTCAAAATGTGTATATATGCCAAAATGCCAATATATGAAAAATTTGTTCAACATCTCTAGCAATCAGAGAAATACAAGGCAAACTATGTTAAGATTTCATTTTGCCGGGGTCAGAATAGCAAAGATCAAGAATATGAACAACAAATGATGGAGAGGTTGGGGGGAGAAAGGAACTCTTGTACATTGTAGATGGGACTGCAGACTAGTATAGCCACTCTGGAAAGCAGTATGGAGACTCCTCAAAAAATTAGGGATGGAACCACCACATAACCCAGTTATCCCACTCCTGGGTATTTTCCCAGAAGATATAAAATTGGCATATAACAGGGACACAGCCACATCAATGTTTACAGCACCACCGTTCACAATAACTACATTATGGAATCAACCCAGAAGTCCTTCATTAGATGAATGGATTGAGAAACTGTGGTACATGTATACAGATACATGTATACACACACACACACACACACACACACACACACACAATGGAGTTCTACTCAGCTATTAAAAAAAATGAAATTACAATCATTGCTGGTAAATGGATGAAATGGAGAAAATCATGCTAAGTGAAATTAGCCAAACACAGAAACTCAAAGATTGAATATTTTCTCTCATATGTGAAACCTAGAGTAAAATAAAGGAAAGGGTGAGGGAAGGACTAGATTATATAAAGACCCATCAAATACAAATTAACTGATGAACTAAAGGAAGCCTAGTAGGGTAAAGTAAAGAGAATGGGAGAGGAGAGGAAGGAAGGGAAGGAAAAAGGGAAGGGAATAGGAGAGATATAAATATTATATAGTATATTTTGCACCTCTGAGATATGAAATAGTTTCTATGCAATCATTAAAAATTGGAAAAGTAAAAAAAAAAAGATCGATAGAAGAAAGAGACCAGGGAAAGTGAGAAGGGGAGGTGAGAGGAAGTGCTGGGGAGGGAGCTGGGTCAAAATTTATTGTTATAGTGTGTAACAAAAAATCCCTTCATTATGCACAAGTATTATACACCAATAAAAAATTAAAGAAATAATTTCCACCACTGAATCACTAAAAAAAAGTATGTGACTGAGTTTGTGTCTGGTACTCTACTCTTTTGCATTGGTCTGTTGTCTATGCTAATACCTTGAAATTTTGTTTATTGTAGATTTGATAACCTTGAATAAGGTAGTATAAGTCTGTCGGCTGAAGTATTTCTTTTCAGAATCCTTTGACTGTTAACCTTTTGGCTATTAATTGTTTGGTCTTTAATTTTTTTCTTTTTTTTGTACCAAGGATGGAACCCAGGGTCACTTAACCTCTGAGCCACATCCCCAGCCCATTTTAATTTTTTTTTTTTTAATTTTCAGACAGGGTCTTGATAAGTTGCTTAGGGTCTCCCTAAGTTGCTAAGGCTGGCTTTGAACTTGTGATCTTCCTGCTTGATTGAGTCTCCCAAGTCACTGGGATTGAAAGTTTATGCCACTGCACCTGTCAGTCTTTAATATTTCTATATGAAAGTTTGGATTAGCTTTTTGATTTCCACGAAAAAATCTACTGAGATTTTCACTGGGATTGTGTTGAATTTATAGATAAATTTGGGAGAAATGTCATCTTAACAATATTAAGCTTTCTCTTCTAAGAACAAGATAGTTGATTTATTTAGTTCTTCAGTTATTTCAGAAATATTTCACTTCTAATTTCAGGGCCCTGAACCTTAGGATAACACATACTATAAAGCGAAAAGAACATACGTGGTCTGACTCTTGGGCAAGATTACCTAATTTTCAATGTTAGCTTTACTGCTTTCTACTGTGTGATCTTTGAGAATACAGTGACTTCGTTGTGCTTCAGTTTACCACCTATAAAAAGGAAAACTAATAGTACTTTTTCACAGGATTAAAATGAGCTAATTGCTTAGGATAATGCAAGACATAGAGCAAGAACTATATAAAGATGTGTTGTTGTATGCTTTGATAAGGAATCCATGTATACATCATTTGACTAATATTATTAATACCAAAGGATGGATATGCCTTAAGCTTTCTTTATGTATAGGGGCAACTAAAAGCCATAGCAAGCGGTAATAACTGCAGAAAATTTTTGTAGTAAGCACAGTCTTTAAGTTGTTAAATGACATAGTAAAGTCCTTTGAACCCTGTGAATAAAAAGTTTTATAATAATAGTTGACATATGTAAAGTGCTTTTAGCCTTTAACCACTTTCACATCTTTTATTTGAGCATGTGATCACTGTGGCTGGTTTTAAAACTACTGCAGTCATGGAAAGGAAAACCTGGGTCTTTAGCCAAATACACTGAGTTAGGCTATTTCTCATTTTGATGTTTAAATAAACATGAAATTCCTTAACTTTAACTAACGAGTACTTTGTATATAGTGATAGACTAACAGACTATGTGATTTATAGTGTATGTAGAATACTGATTAAGAGCACAGGACTCTGAAGCAGACTGACTGGGTTCAGATCTGCCTGGCCACTCTCTGACCATGTGACTCTGAGCCAGTTACTTTTCTGTGCCTTGGTTTCCTCATCTATAAAATAGGGATAAATCATACGTATTGGGTTGCTTGATTTAATCAAATACTAAATCTGTTTATAAATCTTAGCTGTTGTTATTATTAGTGGTATTTTGTTGTTACTATAAAACAACATTTTTTCTGGTTGTAAGAGTGTTGCATGTTTACTATGGAACATAGTAGTAATAACTCTCAAAAAGGAAAAGAAAATCACTTATAATCCTATCCTTTGAAATAATTGCTACTAATTCTTTATATATCTCCGGGTTTTTGTCATTGTTAGAAATGTGGATAATGTGGGCTTACTCTGTCCACCCCCAAATCATAGGTTCACACTTTATGTATTGATTTTGTATTAAACTTCTGAGATAAATAAATTGTGGTCTAATAAGTACCTAGTTCCATAGGTTGCTAATTATACGGGTGTAGTCAAGTTATACTAGCTTTTTATGCTTCAGTTCCCAAAAGGATCACTAAATTAAATAAATGACATAGTGCATGTAAAGGTCATAGTAGAT
This sequence comes from Aplodontia rufa, assembly GCA_004027875.1. Classification (NCBI taxonomy): domain Eukaryota; kingdom Metazoa; phylum Chordata; class Mammalia; order Rodentia; family Aplodontiidae; genus Aplodontia; species Aplodontia rufa. Next base: position 8,794 of record PVKS010050384.1, read on the forward strand.
ACTGGAATATCACTGTTATTACTGGATAAACATTGGAAAACAGCTTGGAAACACAGGGTATATTAAGGTAGGTGGTAGAGACCTTTCCATGGATAACTATCAGGTCAAAGAATTATAAAGCATACTTCTTTTCTGTGAAATATGGTTTCATAGTAAGAGTTTTGGTATGGTTGCCAAATCTTTTTTTTTTTAATAGAAACCATTTCATTTTTTAATTTATTTTTTTTTATTAGAAGTATATAGAGATACAGTTGAGGGGGAAACATCAAATCAGTAGCAATCAATGTATATAAACTTTGTTATCCAGGGGTCATGCCAAAGCATAGATAAACCAACTTCGGTTTCACCTGTTGCAGTTTCCCCAAGAAGAACTCTTGTGTTAAATGGGTAGTTTGTGGAGGAATGACATCGGCTTCTGGGATGGTTCCCCCATCTTCCCAATCTCCAGACTCCTATGAGTTCTTCATATACCCTCCCCCCTCCCTACACCTCCAAGTATCCTAGAGAGCCATCCCCCTATTATTCTGAAAGTTATACAATTTGAAGTTTTGTTAGGTTAGCCAACAGCCCTACTGCTTCCCCATAAATTCTAGCATCAATATTGAGAGAAACCATTCGGCCCTTGAGTCTCTGAGCTTGGGAGACATCACTAAGCATAATTCTGTCCATCTCCATCCAATTTATTTCAAAAGCCATATTATCGGCTCTCTAATGGCCGAGTAGTATTCCATTGTTTATATGTACCAAAGTTTTTGTATCCACTCTTCCAGTGAGGGGCATCTGGGTTGGTTCCATAGTCTAGCTACAGTAAATTGAGCTGCTATAAACATTGAGGAAGCCACATCACTATAATATGCTGATTCTAAGTCTTTTGGAAAAATTCCCAGGAGTGGGAAACCTGGGTCGTAAGGTGGTTCCATCCTTAATTTTTTGAGGATTCTCCACACTGCTTTCCAGAGTGGCTGAACCAGTTTGCAGTCCCACCAGCAGTGCAACAGTGTTCCTCTTTTCCCACAGCCCCTCCAGAATCTGTCGTTGTTTGTATTCTTCATTTTTGCCACTCTAACAGGAGTGAGGTGGTATCTCATTGAAGTTTTGATTTGCATTTCCCTTATAGCTAATGATGTAGAGCATTTTCTCATATTTATGGGCTTTCTGGACTTCCACTGGAGAGAAGTTCCTTTTGAGTTCTTTAGCCCATTTATCGATTGGATTATTTGTGAGTTTGGACTTTAGTTTCTTTAGTTCCCTGTATATTCTGGATATTAGCCCTTTGTCCAAGGTGTAGCAGGCAAAAATTTTCTCTCATTCTGTAGGTTCTCTCTTGATGCTCTTGACTAGATCTTTAGCTGTGCAAAAGCTTTTTTGTTTAATTGCGTCCCATTCACTTATTCTTGATTTTACAGCTTGAGCCATAGGAGTTTTGTTAAGGAAGTAGTTGCCGACTCCTATAAGGTGGAGTGTTGACCCTTCTTCTTTTTCTAGTAAGTTTAAAGTTGTTGGCTTATTATCCAGATCTTTGACCCATTTTGATTTAATTTTTGTGCAGGGCAAAAGATAAGGATCCAGCTTCAGTTGTCTACATATGGCTGTCCAGTTTGTCCAACACCATTTGTTAAACAGGCTGTCTTTCTTCCACACTATACTTTTGCCTCCTTTATCAAATATCAAATAGTTAAGGATATGGGGGTTTGTCTCAGGATCTTCTATTCTGTTCCACTGATCTTCGGTTCTGTTTTGATACCAATACCATGCTGTTTTTACTACTATGGCTCTGTAGTATAATTTCAGGTCAGGGATTGAGATACCCCCTACTTCTTCCTTCCTGTAGAGTAGTGTTTTGGCTACTCTGGGTCTCCTGTTATTCCATATGAACTTGAGAATTGCTTTTTCTATATCTGTGAAGAATGCCAATGATGGGGATTGCATTGAATCTGTATAGGGCTTTGGGTAGAATGGCCATCTTGATTATATTGATTCTGCCTAACCATGAGCATGGAATGTTTTCCCATCTACTCAGGTCTTCTATAATTTCTTTTTTTAGTGTTTGATAGTTTTCTTTGAAGAGGACCTTAACATCCTTTGTAAGGCTGATGCCCAAGTATTTCATTTTTTTGGAAGTGATGGTGAATGGGAGAGATTTCCTGATTTCTTCTTCTGCGGATTTGTTGCTGGAGTAAAGGAATGCTAGCGATTTGCTGGAGTTGATCTTGTAGCCAGCTACTTTGCTAAAAAAATCACCTATAAGCTCTAGGAGTTCTCTGGCCAATGTTATTGGGTCTTCTAGGTATAGAATCATGTCATCTGCAAATAGAGATAACTTAACTTCCTCTTTTCCTATATGAATACCTTTGATTTCCTTGTCTTGCCTGATACCTCTGGCAAGGGTTTCAAGGACTATATTGAACAAGAGTGGGGAAAGTGGACAGCATTCTCTCGTACCTAAATTCAGTGGAAATGCTTTCAGTTTTTCTCCATTGAGGATAATGTTGGCTGTGGGTCTGTCCTAAATGGATCTGACATAGTTAAAATATCTTCCCTTGATCCCTATCTTTTCCAAAGTTTTGAGCATAAGTGGTGTTGAATTTTATCAAATGCTTTCTCTGCATCAATTGAGATGATTATATGATTTTTGTTTTCAATTCTGTTTATGTGGTGAATTACATTTATTGATTTTCCTATATTGAACCAGCCATGTTTTCCTGGAATGAAGCCCACTTGATCATAATGAATTACCTTTTTTATGTGCTTTTGTATCCGATTAGCTAAAATTTTATTA
>PVKS010050385.1:0-11571 GCA_004027875.1 Aplodontia rufa
AATTGTAGCTAAATCTTCAGAAATACAGTCTGAAAAGTTTGATCCCTCAGAACATACATTTTTTTTTTACCAATGTACAGATAATGCTGTCATGAATATCCAGATCTATATGTTCTATTCTTACAGGAACATACTCTAAAAAATCATGTTAAAACCAGACAATGAAAAAAGAGTAGAACACCTTTGGGAACTTCTGTTAAAAGCATGAGCAGAAAATCAGCATAATTATGAGCAACAGGGAACCAAATTCTCAAGAACTAAACCATCTTTGGTAGAGACACACACTTTGAAAGTTGTTCACAGTAATCTGTATATGGTTACTGCCTTTATCCTGATGTGTCCAAGAGATAGGTTCAACACCGTAACATAATAGGAAATAATGAATGGAATTGGACTGTGTGGCCAACATGCCAGTATCCAGCAAGTCCATCCTAATTCAAGAAATGTCCATAGGTCAGAAAGCTAAATTCACTTGCTCAAAGAATGATTCTAAACCCATGACAAATGTATAACTTAGGGAAAAAAAGAGCTTCATCCATGTAACCATTTATTAATTTATTCATATACTTATGCAATCATATAACACATATGTAATGAGTTTCCTGAGTGGCAGGTGCTGTGCTAGCTCATGCAACTAACGAGTACCATTCACTGTCAATCCTATACTAGAAGTCTGCATATGGTCTGATGAAGCACAGAGATAAAGGGACAAAAGATGCTTCAAATTGAAAAGGTGATATTTCAAAGGGTACTGGAAGTATGTTAGGGGTATTAGAGAGGTGTTAAAGAAGAGGGTAGCATCAAATAGGCTATTGTATAAAGGTAAGTGAGAGATAATGAAATGGAAGTTAAAAATATATGTATGGCTTATGTGGTATATATGTGGTCTATGCTGAAATCTTGGCCTGGGCATAAGCATGTGGAAGACTCAATGGTGAGTTCTGGAGTGGGAGTTCTTGTTAACTTGGAATATGGTTTCATGAGGCCAGAGGCTTTACTTGGCTGGGACAAAACAGCTGATATAATCAATTTAGATGAGGAAAAAATGTATTTTGGCTCTTGGTTTCAGTCCATGGTTGGCTTGTTCCATGTTGCTGAGCCTGTGATGAAGCAGAACATCGTGGGGTAAGGGTATGGTGGGCAAAGCCACTTACTTCATGGCAGTTGGAAAACAGAGAGAGAGAGAGAAAGGGGCCAGGTAGAAGATAGAGTCCCCGGGGTCATGATCCCAAGGACTCACTTCCTTCAGAGGTTACATTTCCTGCATTTTCTACCACCTCCTAATATTCCAGTCAGTGCCGAGTCTCTCAGTGGATTAATCCACTGATGAGCTGACAGCCTTCAAGGTCTAATCACTTTGCAAAAACGCCCACCTCTGAACATGCACCAGTGACTAAACCTTCAACCCTTGAGCCTTTGGGGGATATTCCAGATCCAAACCATAAGAACTAGCATTCAGAATGGAACAACAATAATTCAGAACAAAATTCCAACACTTTTTCTTCACCTTGTAGATGCTGTTCATGTATTTGTCAAGTTGTCCCAAATAGCTTCTAGATCCCAATCTTCATTCTTGTGTTACCCAATATTCACAAAGGCATTATAGTACACTTGTTCAGTAATCTAAGCTGGTCATGTTTCTGATTATTAGTCATCCAACTGCTCTCCAAGGAAGACAAAAGATAAACTCTTCCATTATTTCTTTACTTAGGGTTAATCCCTCAAAAACAAGTATTCTCAAGTGGAGGTAACTCATTTCTGGAAACTAGATAGTCATCTCCATAACTGTGCCTTTAACCACCACACTGTACAATAATGGAAATATTCTTGGAATGGATGTCTTTGAAAAGCATATGAAACAAATAATTTCAACACTTCTAAATGTCACGATTTTTAAAAGGGAGAACAAAAAGAAAGATCTTCTGAAATGATGGTTTATTCACATGGGTCACACTTTACTTCCTCTTTTTAAAACTCTTTGTGATGATAATACTATATAAATATGGGAAGCTAAATAAGAGACATAACTCCTAGTCTGGGAAGCAGGATGATTAACTGTAATAAGAGAACTGAATTGTCATTCTAGCAAGAAATGTGCAGTTTAGAGTCTCCAATCTGGAAAGTGAAGTGTAATGATGAGAATATGGAGTAAAGCAGGTTCGCCCTGTAACATTTCCAGGTCATTCACTAAATCTAAAAATCTTGATTCACTGATTTTGGGATTTTTTACTTTCTTTATAGAAAAAAAGGTTAACAAATATCCTTTCATATCACTCACATAATTCACTGTTTTCTTCATTTTTCTAAAAGAATGGACTCACCGATTCTGCATCCAATTTTTAAACTCACTTATTTGGAAAATCAGAATAATGATTAAGTACTACCACTTCAGAGATCTGTATAATTTGATATTGACAAGTAATTGCTAATTGTGCAAAGTATAGTGGGTCTGTATTAGGTGGTAGAAAATCTGCCATTCGTAACATAGATGGTAGCAGCAGTTTAACAACACAAAGTTCTTACTAGTACTCATCCAATTTGGCTAAGGTATCAAATTAGTAGTGCACCAATCAGTAATCAAGCTAAAAGGAAAGGAAACATTAAAAATGCAATGTTATTTTCTTGCCTTTTCAACATAATTTGAAACCATCAAAATTAAATTGAATCTCCAAATTAAAACATATTACACAACTGTATTTTATTGAAACTAAAATATGCAGAGGAAATGAACAAGAAACAAAGAAGCATTTATAATGTGAAGCTATTCTATCCTGGCACTGGCAGCAGTGAATTAGTGCTGCATAGAAATTGGGAAGTGACATTGTTTAAGGAAATGCCAAATACTTTCCTTAAAGAAGCCAGCCAGAAAGAAACCATTTACCATGGGAAATCCTGCCCAATTCCAGAGACCACATATGTTTCCATTTCAGTGAAGAAACCTATGAGATTCTGATTCCTTGTAAAATGGAAGAGAAGTAATGTGCCTATCTTTTCTCCTTATTTTAATTTTAGTAGAACTTGTAGTGGTTGGGAAATACTAGGTTCTTAATTACTAAATGATAGATACCCTTGATTTGCAATATTGTATTGGACACATACGAATAAGCAAAGCAAAACAAAATAGAATGTCTATTCTATGTCCTGTCTTTTCTATGGATTTTTCATCAAATCTAAGATACGATAGTTATAGATATGCCATTATTTTAGCTACCATTGGGAAATAAATGGTGCAGCCAATTAATGACAAGCTGTGATTTGTAAATCACATGACCATTTCAGGGGAAGTGTAGCTGATAAATGTGAAAAAATGTGAATGATGGTATGTCTTTTCTACAAGGGTAAGGTGCAGCCCGAATATATAAGACTACACCCAAAGCCCAGAATTGCTTATGGAGTGTTTCACTGAATAAGTAGCGATTGTGCAGCACTCCAATAGGTGTGTCTAAGAAACAACAATCACAAAGACAACAAAATGTACCACACTCAAAAAAGTTTTGGAAATGATGATTTAAGCTCCAATGCAGGACATAATGGAGCATTTAACATTTGAGATGCATTGAGAATCTCTAAGATGTGAGCGGAATATCCACTATTTCCCCAAATTTCATGAAAAATGTAACCCCTTATGTTCATAGGGCATACTATGTATGGTATTAGGCCTCATTGGAATATATTAATGTGTTCAGAATTTAATTGAAAGCAGGTAAGCCCAAATTATTATCAATTGCTTCTTTAATTTTTAGATTTTGAAGATATATACCAAAGGTAATGTATGTGAAATGCATACGCATTCTCTTTTGGTAGTGAGCCTATGCTAAATTTTCTGCACCTTTCCTATACTATTGATATGGGTTGGCCAATAAGGAAAACTTCAGTTCCTGGAACATTTCAATTAGATGTCAATAATCTCTTAATTCGGTTTTAGCATAAGGGTATTTATCTTTTCTGTAGCATAATGTTTAAGAATGCTGAAGCAGAAACCCATTTACATTTGCATCTTGGCTCTGTTGTCTACTAGCTGTACTTGGGAAACCTATTTAAAGGCTCTATGCTCTTTTTCCTCACCTGTGAAATAGCAATATGGTTATAACTATCTCAAGGCTGCTATGGAGATTTTGAGTGTGTGTGTGTGTAGATATGATTTAGGACTTTAATTAGCTCTCTGTATGTTACGTGTTATTACATTTCCTTCCTCTCCATACCTCCCATACATTGCAAAGAAAAAAATCTGCCTACCTGCATTTTCTCTGTAGATCTTTAACTCTCCTTGCAGCAGGGTGGCATTCCAGTTTCTGGGCTAAGTGTGTAAGGGGAGAGTGCTACTAAGCCCATTTAGCCACATACTTACACAAAGGTACTCAAGTCTAGCTTTTATAGATCTCCAATTTTGATATCTGACTGCTTTCTGTCTCTTTGTTGGTTCTGAACTCTGGAATAAAAGAGAGAAGTTTTTTTAATCCCTTAATCAACTAACACCCAGAAGTTTTTGTTCTTTTGCATCAAAAGTGCACAAACAAGTCAAACCCAAAAAGCTCACTGACTACCTATCCTCTCATTTTACCCTGTTAATGGCCCCAGCATTTAAACAGACTTAAAATGAGGTACAACCCAATACTATGCAAAGAATAAGAGTAAAATAAGAAAGACTATGGAGGGGCCATGAGTTGAAACCCCTATAAAGATTCTAGGACAGCACACCTCACCCTACACAAGCTTTCCTAGAATGTCCATTCACTACTGCTGAGGCTATAGAGCACCCTGCCCATGCCAAGCCCAGAAAAACCTGTAGAGTGGAGCATCCTCCAGTCCTTCCAGGTCTGTGATGTTCTCTAATGCCTATCCTTTATCGACTCAAGTTAAATTCTCCCCTGGGGACTGACATGAGAGGGAAAGGGTGGAGTGTGCCCAGCCAGTTCACTGCTCTCCTTTCTGGGCAGTCAGCAGTTTAGGAAGATTAACAGCACATTCTCCTATCTCCATGTCTCTCTGAAAGTTTGCATGAATGTTGGACCAGAAGAATTATAAAAACCTTAAGAAATAGAAATATGTCCAGTATTAGGACCTGAAGAGAAATTTTATGGACAGTTACCTCGTATTGCTTCTTTCCTCTCTGAAGTTCCTTGTATGCTGCTTATAAGAGTAAGCAGGAGTTTGAAGATATTTCAGGTTCTCATAATCTGTACAACAGTCTAATATGACTTATCTTTCTTTACCTTTCCCTCTTCTGCTGCTTCTTCCCCCCCCCCCCGTTTCCTTGAGGAACAGAGGTCTGTCAGATTTTAAATTTTCTGGAAAATTCCAGGGAAACTTCAGCTCTTGTTACAAAACCTAATTATAAATCCAGTGATAACTACTTTTAAAATACAACAAAAATAGAAACCTAAATTTCTGAAAAATGTTTAATTTTCACTGAGTCGTCCAAATTCCATGCTGTACTTTGGAAAACATTTTGTAGCAGGTTATTGAGGATTTTAGTATTGGAAAATTGTTGATGAGGAAAAAATGTTAGAAGCAGTTGACATTTCCTTTTGGGGACTTTGCCCAGGAATTAGGAAAATGAATGAAGAAAGTGAGAAAAATTAACAGGCAGCATCGGTGCATTATTGAAAAATAACTATGCATTATTTCCCAAAACCAAACAACAGATTTTAAAGGTGGATGCTTAAAAAGATAAAGTATCATCTCTCTGCAGAATACAGGAGAGTAAAGTCATGTTGTAGAGCTCCACACTGACTACCGCACAGGAATGGAGTGAGTAATTCTTCTTTTATGAGGGAAAAGTGGGCCATTATTGTCAATCAGCACTGCTGCTATGTCCCTGTTTGGCCTTCTACTTCCTGCTCTCTCTCCCTACAGTGGGACCTGGATTGGAATTGGAGTATCAGGGACACATATTTTTCTGGTAACATAACAGCCCACATAATTTCCTCTAGGGCCAGATTCTTGCCAAAACTCAGGGCAAAGCTTTTTTGCAAGCAATTTCTGAGTCATTGGTTGTGTCCTTAAATCTGGCCCACTTCTGTGTAAGAGCTTTAGAGGATGAGAGTGATAAGTATGAGAACTTATTGCTAGGTAGGCACCTTGTGCCTCCTGGGTTATACTACTCTGTGTTGAACTAAAAGAAAAAAAAATGTTGGTTCTGTAAATGAAATACAAAGCTTTATTTTTTCCTGTTAGATCACTGAAAAGGCCAGTGTTTCATATTTGAGATGTTTAAAAGCAAAGCTGACAAATGAAACCTTATAAATGATGTATTCTGTGCAAACTATGCTACACACTTGTCTAGATTAATGAAATAAGAAATTCTATTGGAATGATTTTAATCCTGAGAAACTGATCATTTTATTTTTAACATTATTTTGATTAGGAAAAAAAACACTTTTGGTGTAATATTCAGTTTAAGTTAATAGTTTTTCAGTTTACACAGATTGTTGGTTTTATCATTCTAGAAATTCAAGCTGCCATATTGTTAAGAATAACTAAAAACAGAACTGTTGGGGCTGGAGCGGTGGCTCAGTGGTTATAGTGCTTGCCTGCCATGTGCAAAGAATACAGGACTGAACCTCAACATCACGTACACAATGAAGTGTTGGAGCAACGAAAGCCACATGAAAAACTAAATAGAATTGAGTCTTTCTTTCTTCTCTGTCTCTTTCACTGTCCCTCTCTCTTAAAAAAATCTTAAAAAAAATAAAAATAAAACTAATCATTTTTCTCTACTCTGTACCAAAATACTAAGGACTAGAAATCTGCAGACGAACTCTCTATTCATGCAGCACAATTCTCAGTAGGGTCATCAGGGAATAGCTGAATAGAAATTGAAAAAAAATACTTAAGCTCATAGAAATGATGTTTTTTTTCCCAACAAAAGCCTTGAAAGCAGACCAGAGGAGAAAAATCTTCAGACATCAGTCTCTTATCAGTTGGAGAATGTGAAATAAGATCAACTTTTATTTCTTTTAGAAAATCTATTATGTTTTCCTGTTATCCTTCAGGTTATTCTCATGTAAGTGTAGAGTGCATTTTTCATATTTCTAGTTTACAGAACTGACTGCTTGATGACGTGAACTATGCATCACAGAATAAAATGGCCCACTCCACCACCAGTACATAACCAAAAAAAAAAAAAAAAAAAGAAACAATGGATGCTTTTATTCCGTTTTATTTTGGGCTGCTGAAAGTTAGTAATGACAAAGGAGCCAGCTGTACATGGATAAGATCAGTTATAATTGTACTGGAAAGTCAGAGGATAAAATTAATGACAAGCACATTTTGTTATGAGGGAATTCCCATTTCAAAATTCCAGTGCATTTTTAAAATAATGAACTGTATGAATATGTTACATAGTACCTGTATCATTTCAGAATGTTATAAAATTATGGTGACTGAGTGGGAAAGAAGGGACATCTCCTGTGGCAATTATAAAAATCTCCCACTTGAAGATGAGCTATGTGTAACAGAGGCACGATGTGTCTTACGCTCTATGGACAATGATAAAAAGATTAAACTCCTTAATTTAGGAAATAGACATGAAATACTCTCTAATTAAATAGAAAGTCAGGAACTTTGCTTCTCTTTGCATAACTCACCCTTGTACATGAGTGAACAATAGTCTGGGTGTTGGAATTCAATCTGTGGTAATTTAGGTCATAGAAAGTTGAAGGACTATGTAAGGCATATGTGACTTTTCAGGAAAAAAAACACATATAGTACAAAATAATGGTATATGTTTGGAGAGACTATGAGATCATGACTTGATTTTTGTATTTTGTTATTATTGAATTTTACTAAATTACAGGTTTCAGTGTTCATATGTTAACAGGGACAACTCATTAGGTAATTTGGTGTGCCTAAAATGTACTATGACTAATATTGTTATTGCATTCAAAATTAAACATAAACACTAGAAGATACACATCCAAATTGGCTTAATCATAGTTTAATTACTATGTACCAAGGCACGCCCATTACAAAATTCAGAAACATATTGGCCAAATAATAGATTACAATTACAGAGTGATCATACGAGGCATAACTCATTTATTAAACGTTTGAGAAAATATTTTAGGGAAAATTCTTAGGTTACTGTGAAGGAGAGAAGAAATCTACTTTCAAGCTAAGAATTCATTAAAGACTCCTATTCTCTTATTTTGATGAGTAATTCAGAACCAATTGCACTATCAGCTTTAGAATGTAAATAGAATCTTATGAATATATATTCTAACTCCTGCAGCTTCATCAATTACATACTTAATTCGTCTCTTCCATGATATAAAATAAACAGAAATAGACAAAATATTTTTACCATCAACACTTCTAATTAAAGAAAACTTCTGATGGGAAGTGATTACCTGCCAGGGAAGATAGTCCTCTCCCATCTTCTCAGATTACATGCCAATAAATAAAAGGCTTGGTAGGTACTTTTCTAGTTAGAAAAGTTAAGTTTGGGGATTAGAGGCCTGTTTCATTGGAACATAGGTTTGCCTATGTTCATGTCCAGACTCTTCTATCCAATATGGTTTTTATTGTAATGTCAGAATAAGTTTTGAGCTAAGCCCATGCTTTCAGTTTAACGCCTTAAATGTTTACAGAGCACATAGTATTTCCTAAACACACCACCAGAGATTAAAATCAGATCCAAGTTCCAGCCTGTGATCCTTCATTCAGATTTCTTTTCCTTAAATCCACAAAGGGAGGGTTCCAGCAAGCAATATCAAGGACATTACTCCAAGGCTCCATATCATTCTCCGTATGTGATCTGAACTCCTTCATTTGGGGTACAAGTTATTGAAAGCCAGATGCCCCCATCACCAACATATTTGCCCTCCAATGTATCACTATCTTTCATCACTTTCTTTCTTGCCATCTCAAAATTTCCCTAGAGAATCTTCCCTAAAGCTTCCAAATTGGTGAAATTCTTTCATTACATGTTTTATTAAATTCCTTTATTTACCTGGAAAAAATCCAGATTTCCACTTAAGATTTAGATGAGCTAACACAACCTTTGAAGCCTCTCACTTCCTCAGGGTAAATTGTGCCATTTTCCACATTTCCACACTTTGCTCATATCTCTACAGTTGTATTTACCACATTGTACTGTAATACAAAAGAACATGAATTTGTCTTTCTCTCTAGGGCAAGGAACCTGTATTATTATTCCTTTTTTTAAGTACTTAGGAAAGTATCAGGCATATATTAGCCAAAAGATGTTGAACATTGATTGAGGATGAGATTAGTTTTCTGGAGAAACTTAAGAGCTAGTCGAAAAAAACATGCTTTGAGAACAACAAACAGAAAGTAATATAGGGTAAGGGTAAGAGCCAATTTATATGTAACCTTTACTATATGCAAGTACTGAACTAAAATCTTTTGAGGATTCTCATATTGAAATTTCATGCCAGTCTTAGAAGTAGATATTATCATTATTCACATTTTATATATTCCCCTGCATGTGTCACATGATATTAACATTTATTTTTACTTGTCTAACCCACTCTAGACTGTAAGTTCCCTGAAGACATGGACTATATCTGGCACTGTTTCATCTCCAGCATCTGATATGATGCCTCTCACTAAAAGATAATTAAAACATTGGTTGAAACATTTGCAAATAAATTCATGTATTAATCAAAGGATTCTTTTCACCTGGTGTTTTAAAGATTATGAGAGCACACAGTATGTAATTTTGATTGTGTGCCAGATTCTGTTTTATGTGCTATACTGCTGTACAGGTATTAGCTCATCAAACCCTTACCACACCCTGAGATCCAGCTTCTTTCATTATAAACTCTGTAACAGTTGCAGATGAGGAAACCAAAGCACATCCAGGTAAATCTTTTTGGCCAAACTAGTTATCAGTCTTCTGTACTGCTCTTAAAGATGAACTTAAGAGAAATAAAACCTAGACTACGAAATTAGCCATTTGTAATGTATTAAAATAGCAGTTTAGAAAAACTGTAAACAATTTTGGGTGGATTGGTAATCATTATTTATCTTTCTTTCCTGGTGACTCTCTTAGACCATTTTGATAGTTTTTCTTTATTTGGGTTTCTCTTCAAACTGTGTTGTTGGCATTGGGATTGCTTTCCTTTATTGAGCTCAAATTAGTATACTTTCTGGATATTCCTTTCTCTCTGTATAGTGTACATGATTTATCACTACAATTGTTACTTCAAAATGAATTTTGATTACAACTATTCAGATTTTAGGACATGTTTTTTGAATGCCTTTCTAAGTTTTACCCCTAATACTATTGCACAAATTTGGGTAGGCTGGAATTTGCAAGAAACATCATCTGCTTTCAAGTGTAAATGTAGCTTCTGTAATTAACAGACTATCAGGCTTTGCATATCTCTACAGTTCTAAGGAGAAAAAAAAGTACATGTAAATTTTCAACATTATTCAAAATTTCTTTTTTCAGCATGGTGGTTTCCTAATTCTTTCCACAAGTGACCCATTTCAAAGGAACTATTTAATTATTGTATATATTCTAATTGGTTCTTTCCTTGCTTATTGTTAAAATTTATTAGCATTGCATGTATATCAATATCCTTTCATGTACAAATTATAATATTTATGTTTTTTGGTATGACCAAAACTATGGACAAGTACAACTTAGAGCAGGAAAATTTGATCTCAGTCTAAGGTTTCAGAGGTTCAGTCCATGGTATGCCAGCTCCATTGCTCTGGACATGAGGTGAGGCAGAACGTCATGGCAGAAGGATATAGCAGAGGAAAGCTTCTCAGTTCATGTGGCCAGCAAATAGAGAGTAAAAGAAAGATAAGGATCAAGGACAGATATAGCCCCCAAAGTCATGACCCTAGTGATCTACTTCCTCCCACAATGCCCCACCTGTCTATAGAATATCCCCAGTAGTCCACTCAAATGATGTCCCATAGATAGAATAATCCATGGATGGGACTACAGCCCTTGTGATCTAATCATTTTATCTATGAATAATGCTACATTGCCTAACATATGAGCTTTTGCAGGGAAACTCCAGATCCAAACCATTACAGCGGTCATATTTTCTATGTGTATGGACCCACTTACTAAATAACAATGATCATTGATTTATTATTTTAAAAAGTTTTTTTTTTTACTAACAATTATGTGTGATTTAGAGAGTGGTTGCTTAGTGAGTTGTAATTGAACAGTGAATGATTTTCCTATATCCTCAAGCACATGCAATGATCATTTAATGGTTCTCAAAATTATGTGACTATAAAATAATATACTTTAAGGACCATTTTGAAATTATTAGGTTTTAAGTTTCAAAGATGCTGTACATGTATGAACATTCATCATTTATTAAATCTCAGAATTCATTTTGAGTCTGTAGAAGCCCAAATGTGCTAGTATAGTCTCTTACTTGTTCTTTTTTAATTTTATTTTTGAACAACCATACAAGTTTTTAACAAAATAATATAAAATGTGTATATATTCTGGATATTGCAATTACCCCCAGGAGTGCCCCCCCAATTACCCTCCCTTATCCCACCCTTCCCCTTCCCACAATATCTCTAAAAAAAGTATTAGGTTGTAAAACATTACATCTTATCTGGATTTAA
>PVKS010050386.1:0-11578 GCA_004027875.1 Aplodontia rufa
TGCCTCCTGCCACCACGGCACAGGTGCCACTCGGCCATCTGCTGTGGCGCCAGCTGCTCTTTCCTGTACCCTGTGCGGTGCTGAGGCAGCCTCTCTTCAGCAACCCCACCAGTGTGGTGGGGTCTCGGTCGCTCAACAACCTTGCCACAACGTGTTGCCAGTTTAGAAACTGAGTGACTTGTGTTGCATTTGTGCCTCACTCTGACGCCGGGGAGTCCTTACCTGGGCTCCTGTGCGGTCCAGACCCCTCTGGGGATTCAAGGCTTTCACTTTTGCTTATATGATTGTGTGAGTTATTTCATTTCCACTGACCTTTGAAACTTCTGTGTGATTTCTAGATACCAATTCTTTGTCAGATCTGTTTCACAATCTTTTTTCTTTTTTTATTAAGAAGTTTAGTATTGTACAATCAAAAATGCATATAAAGTAACAACATGATATGCATACATTCTGAAATCAAAATTACCCCTCGATCCCTCCCTATTCTCCCTCCCTCTCCTCCCCCACCTGCCCCCTACAATTTTTTTTTCTTTTTTCAATGTCTTTTCATTCATGAACATTGTGCATTGAAGGACAGAAATCTGGAGGTCTAATTCACCACCCTTGTGCTTCATTGTTTATTCTTTTCGTGCCACATCTAAGAGTTCCATGCCTAATGCAAAGTCCCAAAGATTCGTCCTGTTTTATTCTAGAATTTGAAGGTTTTGTGTTTCACATTTATATTCAGGACCTATTTGGTGTTAATTTTTATATGTGGTGCAATGTTGGAATGATTTAAATTTTTTCTTTTGCATGTAGGTGTCTAGTTACTCCTGTACCATTTGTTGAAAAAATTATTCTGCCTAAAAACGTTTGCATGTTTTTATAACGAGTTAACCATATTCACATTGGTTTATTTCTCTTCTCTGTCCCACTGATCTGTAGTCTTTGTTTATGCCAATACGAGCTTTCTTGATGACACGATGTGTGAGGCCAACTTATTCTTCCTTTTCAACATGATTTTGGGTTTTTCTAGCTCTTTCTCCTTTGCAAATAAGTATTAGACTCCTCTTGTCAATTTTTGTAGAAACCCTGCTGGGGCTGGTTGGGATTGCAGTGATTCAGATACCACTTTGCCTAGAATCTACATGCTAATGATATTGCATATGATTTATCATCAATAAGGTATATTTGTTTAGATCTGTGATGTTAAAATCAATACTGTGTAGTGTGTAGCATACTGATCTTGCACACTTTGTCAGATTTCTGCATAAGTATTTTGATTTTGGAACTATTGTTCATGGCACCTAAAATTTTAATTTCTAAGTGCTAATTGTATATACTGCATTTTGTACATTGACCTGAATCCCAAAACACGATATTTCCAAGGTTTTTGATGAGGTTTCCAGGGTTCATCTGTGTTTAGCAGCGCATGTGTTCTTCATTCTTTCTGGCTGCATCGTGTCCACTACACGCTACTTCTTCCTTATGTGTTTGGTAGAATCCACCAGTGGACACCCTTGGGTTGTTTTTATGTGTGTGTGAAGTTTTTGATTACTAAATCCAGTCTCTTGTTATAGTTTTAATATTTAAAATCTTTTTCTTGAGTCTGTTTCAATAGTTTATGTCTTTTTAGGAACTTCTTTGTTTTATGTAATCTAATTTGTTGGCAGACGGTTGGTTACATTGTCTTATAATCCACCTTATTTCCGGGAGGTCCGTAGCGATATCCCCTGTACATTTCTGATTGCATTAATTTGACTTGTTTCTTGATTGGTTCAGCTAAAGTTTGTGATTTTGCTGATTTTTCCAAAGAACTCATTTTGGGTTTCAGTGATTTTGGGTTTCAATTTTTTATTCTTTATTTCACTTTTCCACTTTGTGCACCTTCCTGCTTGCTCTGGTTTTAGTTTGCTCTTTCTAAAAGTATGTAGTTTCTCAAGGTAGAAGTTTGACTACTAATTTGAGATCTTTCTTCCAATTAAATATGATGTTTAAAGCTATGAAATTCCCTTTAAGCACTGCTCTAGCTGCAACCAGTAAATGTCATTTTGGTTCATCTGAAGTATGTTCTAATTTCCCCGTGGTTTCCTCTCTGACCTAGGATTTTTTTTTTTTTTTAAGAGAAAAGGAGAGAGAGAGAGAAGGAATTTATTTTTCCCTCTGGCCTTTGTTTCTCTGACACATATTTGTGTATGTGGTGCTGGGGTTTGAACCCAGGTCCTCGCGCATGCCAGGCAAGTGCTCCTACTGCTGAGCCACCGCTCCGTCCCCCACCTAGTTTTTATTTAGGAGTATTTGCAGTTTTCCAAGTTTCCTTCTGTTGTTGATTTCGACCTTCACTCTGCTGTGTTCAGAGTACACGTGCTGCGTGATTTCAGTCTTCTCAGTTGTCAGGGAGACTTGCTTTGCAGCCTCGTGTGAAGCCTGCCCTGCGTGATGTTCTAGGTGCACGTGGAAGGATGGGCACCCTGCCCTTTTCGGGTGGGGTGTTTTGTGGGCACCGTCTACCTGGCTGGTTAGTTGTTGCTCAGTTCTTCTACTTTGCTGATGCACCTGGTTGCTGTCTTTTGTCAAAATCACTACTGTTGTTGACTTGTTTATTTTCCTTCTCAAGGTTGTCAGATTTCAGTCTGTGTTTTTTGGCTGTGTTGTTGGGCATAGGAGCTTTTTGCAGGATGTAGAATTCCTGATGGATTTTTCTCTCAGATCCATGGGGTTCCACTGACATCCGATTCTCACTGTTTCCGGCAGAATCCTGCTTCTGTTCTTGTTTCTCTGTGAACTCTTGTTTTTTTCCTCTGCTTTCCTTTAGGCTTTTTCCGTTTGGTTTCCAGGAATTCTAACACTCTGTGTTTAGGTGTCCCCAGATTCTCTCTCTCTTTTCTTTGTTCTCATCACTCTCTTTCCCCCCTGTTTCGATCTGTCCTCCTTGGTGTCTTGGAGCTTCCTGGATCTGTGTTTGACACACTTCGTGGTTTCTCAAATGTTCTCAGTGGCTGTCTTTAAGCGTTTCTGGTTCCTCACCGTTTTCCATCAGGGATTTTGCTGCAGGATCATTTGGGCTGCTCTTGGGAGCTCTGCCCCGCCCTCTTTCCTCTCTGTTTTGCCAGGTGGGTAAATTCTGTTGGCCTGTCTTCAGGTTCACTATCCCCACCCCCAGTCCTGTTTATTATAATGATGCACCTACATATTCATCGGTTACCATTTACAGAGTTCCTAGCATTCCCGTTTGAATTTTCTTAGTTTACCCTCTCTGGTGCTCTGGTGCCATTTCACCTCTTTCACTAGAGCAGGTCTGGAGAGCTTCTCCATGCAGAGACAGATAGAGAGTGCTCCGTGGGTCACACGCCTGTGTTTCATCTGTTGATGGCCTCTCGGGAGGGAGTGGCCATGCACAGTGGTAACAGGAGTGCGGCGTGTTCCTGTAATGCGCGTGCAGAATCAGGCAGAAGGCCAGATTCAACCCCTAGGCCTTCATCTGGTTGCTCCTCTCGGAGTGGCTGCTGCATTCACCAGAGTCGTTTCAAGTTCCTTGTTGTGTGGTTCCAAAATATGGGGCTTGTCTCCATCTGGTTGCATTGCTTGCTTATGACTTGTTGTGCGTCGTTTTTCTTGTTTTCCATGTGTTTGAGAGAGGCTGGAAGTCTTACCCCAGGGTCTGGCAAACCTTTTCTGTAAAGTGCCAGGAGATAGATATCTCAGGCCTCCTGGGCCTCGCTGGTGCTCTTGCACCCCCTCAATCCACACAGACACATATGGGTGGGAGGACTTGTGGTCCAAGAATCATTTACACTCAGAAGTGGGGGGCAGGCTGGATGTGAGCCCTCACAGTGAGAATGAGGTAAATAGCATGCGTGTGCTGAGAGCTGGGTGCCTCCTCCCCTGTGCGGCCTTCAACAGGCACGTTGGTCACTCTGGACTGGAGTTCAGTTTGGTACTCTTGTTGCTATGGCTATCTGGCTGTGCCACCAGCTTTGAATTTATTGCTTGGTTCTCCCTGGGGGCTGGCTTCCTGGGAGAGATGTTCCCCATGGTCCTCTTCCACCGTCAGCCCCAGGTGCTCTCCAGCCTCCCACCTCCAGTTCTTACCCTGCCTTCTGGGGGCAGGACTTTATTCCACTCCCCTCTCCACCCTCAGGAGTCATCACCAGCACCCAGACCTTGTCCTCCTCTTGGCAGCTCTGAGCTGTCTCCAAGGGAGGTCTGGCAGGAGCGGGGGCAAGGTTCCCCCTCCTCCAGCTTGCATCGTGGGGCACTGTCTTTGCCCTTCTGTGCTGGCCGCAGCCTCTCCTGTAGAGCCCTGTGGGCTTTGTGGGTGCAGGCTGCCCTTGCGTCTGCACCTCTGCTTTCTCTTGCCACCCTGACCACACTCCGCAGGAGGCTCCCTCACATGCTTGGCAGTTCTGCCTCCCTCTCAGGCCTCACCCTGGGAAGCCAGGCTCCAACCCTGCATCTCTTTGGAGGAGTCTGTCTTCTGGTTGCTCTCTGATCAGCTCTTTGATAGGTTCAGGTTATAATTTTTTAGATTACCTGAAATTTTAATTGTTAGGAGGGAGTGATCTCTTTCCTGTTTTCACATCCAAGTTGAAGCAGGGTGATTTTGATATGGAACATGTTTGGGAGGACAGGTTGGTGGTTGAAAATGTGGAGCGACCCAAGGGAATCAGTGTGAGCTGAGTGCCCAGGTTCTGGTCGCCAGCTGGGGTGTTGAGCTGCCCGATATGATGCCCATGGACCTGGATCAGCCCCTGAGGCCAACCTGCTGGAGCTGGCCTGGAGAACAGTATTCAGGGCTTCCTGTGTCTTGGGTGGGAAGTTGAAGCCAGGTTGGAATAAGGCTGGTCCTTGTGGTGGACAGGAGGTGGGTGCCCTCCCAGCACTGGTTCCATGCTGTACCAAGTCACCGTTGAGTGACTATGCTCGTGGCGTGTCTCACATCGCAGGACCCAGTTGGAGCCAAACCTTCCATCCTGAGGTCTCTTGTGTGGTTCAGAGAAAAACTATCAGCTGCTAACACTGCTGGTTTCTGTTTCAGGGAGACAGTTCACGAGTGTCTTTTAAGAAAAAGTTTCCCTTAAGACACAACACAAAGAAAAAAGGTATGTCATGTAGATGTCACGGAATAGAAACGCGTGTGTTCTGTAGTTGTTCAGCTGCAGATGAGTACGTCTTAGATTCTACAGCTGACAGCTAGTAAGCAACGGGTTGAATCTGTCTCTGGAATTACAGTTAAACCATGCAGAGTGCTCCACAGAGAAAAGGTTTTACTTCCTGCCCAGCCTCCTCTCTGCCCTCCAAAAAACTCCATAGGAAAATATCAAATTAAAAATTCTTTTCCTAGATTTTTTTCCCACAAGTGTTTATGGATAATCAAGATTTTTTAAAATTTGTAGTTTAAAAATCAGTTTACAAAGATTTTGTATGTGTGTGACTTTCTGGTATATCCTCAGCGTCCAAGAGTGGGAAAATGATGTATTACAGTATTGGATGACAGCATGCTTTGTGAAGTGTGACAACCCTTCGGAGGCATTCACTGTTTGTGATTTTATTGCGTAAGTTGGATGCTTTACAGATGAGTAAACTGAGGCACAGAGAGGGTAGGGGTCCTGCCTGGTCACATGGCCATTCCTGCACCACTGACTTGAACGGCAGCCAGGACTCAGGCAGAGCCTTCTGAGATTCGCAGGCTGCATCCATGGGCAGGGAGGGGAAACCCTGCCACTCATTCATAGCAGGACACGTGGCTAAGATCTTCTTCCACACCTTTTGTGTTCTTTGAATATATCCAGTCCCCTGAATAAAGCACCTGAAGCGTCCTTTTTATTTTTTTGAAACAAGATTTTATTTTTCATTAATTTACACATCAAACAGGTTTGCTATTTATACTTTCATACATGCACACATCATATATCCCTTCTTGTGCTATGGAGGCCTTGTTAAGGAAGTCAGTGCCTGCTTCTATATGGTAGAGTGTTGATCCTATTTTCAAACAACTGCAAGCTATCTGGTTTAATTCCTAGGCTTTGATCCATTTTGATTTGAGCTTTGTGCAGGGTGAGAGCTACAGATCCAACTTCATTTTCTACATGTGGTTGTCCAGTTTTCCCAGCACCACTTGTTGAAAATGCCTTTCCTTCAAGATATATTTTTGCCACCTTTGTTAAGTATCAGATGGCTGTAGATCTGTGGTTTTGTCTCTTTGTCTTCTATTCTATTCCATTGTCTGTTTTGATGCTGATACCATGCTGTTTTTGAACCTACAGGTCTGTAGTATAATTTCAGATCAGATATTGTGATGCCTACAGTGTTACTCTATTTTTTTTTCTTTCTAAGTATTGCTTTGGCTAATCTAGGTCTGTTATTCTTCCAAATGAACCTAAGAATTTATTTATCTCTGCTTTGCAGAATGTCATTGATATCTTGATGGGGATTGTATTGAATCTGCAAAGAGCTTTTGACAGAATGTATTAATTTTGCCTATCCAAGAACATGGGATGTCTTCCATCTTCTCAAGTCTTTTTCTATTTCTTTCCTTAATGTTTTATAATTATCCTTGTAGATATCTTTTGCTTCCTTTGTTAGATTAATTCCTAAGTAATTTTTTTAAGAGAGGGAGAGAGGGAGAGAGAGAGAGAGAGAGAGAGAGAGAGAGAGAAAGAGAATTAATTTCATTTTTTTCACGTGGCTTTTGTTGCTCTGATACTTTGTTGTGTATGTGGGGTGCTGGGGTTTGAACATGTGTCCTCATGCATGCCAGGCAACCACCACACCTGCTGAGCCACCACTACAGCCCCAGTAACTTTTTTTTTGAGGAGTTGAGTCCAAGTATTATTTTATTTGAGGTTATTGTAAATGGGATGGTTTTCCTGATTTCATCCTTAGCCAAATTACTGTTGGAATATAGAACAGCTATTGATTTGAGTATTGATCTTGTATCCTGCTACTTTGCTAAATTCATTGATAAGTTCTGTTAGTCTTTTGGTGGAGTTTCTTGGGTCTTCAAGTATAGGATAATATCATCAGCAAATAGAAATAATTTATTTGACTTTATCTATTCCTTAGTTTAGTGGGAATGCTTTCAATTTTTTTACTTTTAATATGATACTGGCTATGGGTTTGTCATAAATGGCCTTTACAATGTAAAGGTAAGATCCTTTAATCCCTAGCTTCTCCAGTGTTTTTAACATGAATGAGTGTTGGATTTTGTCAAAGGGCTTTTCTGCCTCTATTTAGATGATCATGTGAGTTTTGTCCTTGCATCTATTTAAGGGATGAATCACATTTATTGATTGGCATGTGTTGAAACGTCCTGGCATTCCTAGAGTGAAATCTAATTGGTCACGGTGTATTATCTTTTTGATGTGATTTTGAATGCAAGTTGCTTGTATTTTATTAAGGATTTTTGTGAGTATGTTCGTCAGTAACGTTGGTCTGTAGTTTTCTCTCCTTGATGCGTCTTTCTTGGGTTTTGGTGTCAGGGTTATGTTTGCTGAAGCCCCTTTTTAAAAAGTGTGGTGGTTACGATGTTGAGATTGCAGTGTCCTGAGGCCACCTGCCACTATTCGTGCTGCCACTTGCTGGCTTTCCTTCCCAGGGCTTTCTTAAGTGAACCTTGGGGTGAGGACCTGAATACCCTTTTTCTTGAAGAGACACAGAGGAGGCCTTCACCATGGGAGGGTAAAGAGACTGCAGCTTTGTGGGGAAGCCAACCCCTAATCCTATGGGCCACTGTGACTTAGCACATTATGCTGGCTGACTTCTGTGAGCATTTGCACATGGCCAGAATTAGATTGAATGAACCTGATGTGATTCTTGAAGGAAGAGAGACTGTAAAGAGCTGCTGGCAGGCCATCTGTGCATGTGGACAGCCCTTGGTCTCCTTGGGCATCAGGAGGCAAGGCTGGCAAGAGAAGCGGCATCTAGGACTAGTGGGACTGGGACAGGTGGCTGTCAGGGTGGTCCATGGTGGCAGTGAGAGCTTGTAATGGGGGCATTCCTTCATAGTACTGCTCTTCCAAGGCATGGGAGAAGGCAGGTTAAGCCACACAGGCTGATGGGGACATACACTGTATGTTATGCTCTTTTGGATTTTGATTTCAAAATTTCATGGCAGTTGTTGGTCCTTTACCAATCAATCTTTCAACAGCACTTTCTTCTGGGTGCTTGGGAAAGCTTGCCTTTGGTTTTCCACTCTTCCTAGTAACATAAGGGAAAAATATCATCCTTGTTCCATGTGACAAATGCAAGATTACTAGAGAAGCTTTTTAAATTCTTTTTTTCAGGAGAAGAGGTTATAAATGGATCCTCCAGATACTGAAATACTAAGGAGGCATTTGCACCACATTTAAGTTCACTTTGGCCCCAGATAACCACCTAGTGACCAAGAAAGAGCCCACTGGGCATCAGGAATGAGTCTGTTGGAAGTGTGATTTAGTTCAGAACTGGGTCTAACCCCTGTCTCTCTCTTCTTTCTGTTACTTGATTTTTTCTACTGCTGAGTCACCTCTCCAGCCCCAGGAAACATTTTTTTCCCCATATTTTTTATTGGTGTATTATAGTCATGCATCTATTGGGAAACTTTAAAAAATTTGTCTCATATAAAAACACTTATATCACTTATATAAGACCATGAGTAAAGAAAACCAAATTGTACAGTTTTGGAGAAATAGAGCTGTTGCTTGATTCACTCTGCAGCTCATAAATTCCATTATCCAACTTTACAACCTAAGCAAAAGAAAGACTAGCAGAAAAAAAAGTCAAAGAAAAATTAAAGTTACTACACGTCACAAGCATTTGAGGTTACTTGGAAAAGTCGAAGCTTCAGATATGAAGTACACATACACCTAAAGCCTGCTCTATGAACACCTACAGGTAGCTCTTTTATTTTTTAATTTCAATCCCATTTTTATAAAGAGTTGAGTTGTTGTACAGTCATAAATGTGTATGAAGTAACAATATGATATGCATTTGATTCTAAACCAGAGTTACTTCCACATTGCTCACAGCCCAGTCTTTTGAATCTTCTATATTTTGCCCCTACAACAGATATAAAAGTTTATTATATATATATATTTAAATATATATATTCCAGAGTTTTCCAGAATTAAATGATTGCATAAGTATTATTTGTCTTCTTAAGGGCTTAAAGAGTAGTCTGCATTGCTGATGGTCTCCCTAGATCCCAGATCCCTCCCTATCTTCCTTCCCTCTCCTATCCCCCCTCTCCCTCCCCACTCCTATACTTACATGTCTATGGTTCTCCTATGTTATGTGTCACTATGCCATTAGTAGGTCTAATACATGAGTTTGACCACCTTTCACCCAATTCTGGGTTTAGCTACAGGCCTCCACAAATGAGGGAAAACATTTGACCCTTGGCTCTCTGGGTTTAGCAAATTTCACTCAGCATGATTTCTCCATTGCCACCCATTTATCTTCAAACGCCACAATATGGTTGTTTCTAATAACTAAGTAGAACTCCACTGTATGTATATATACCAGAGCTTTTGGATCCATTCATTCAGTGAAGGGCATCTGGATTGATTCCACAACTTAGCTATTGTAAATTGAGCTGCTAACAACATAGATTTTGCTGAATAATACCCAGAAGAGGGATAGCTGGGTTGTATGGTGGATCCATCCCTAATTTTTTGAGGCATCTCTGCACTGCTTTTCAGAGTGGCTATACCAGTCTACAGTTCCACCAACAGCATGCTAGTGTTCCTATCTCCCCACAACCCTTCTAGCATCTGTTATTATTTATATTTTTTATCTTTGCCAGTCTGACTTTAGTGAGTTGAAATCTTAATGTTGTTTTGATTTGTATTTCTATGATTATCAGTGATTTAGAACACTTACTCATGTATTCATTGGCTTGCTCAATTTCCTCTGTTGAGAAGTTTCTATTGAATTCTCTGGCCCATTTATTTATTGGATTGTTTATGATTTTATTATTAAGTCTTTTGAGTTCTTTATAAATTTTAGATGTTAGTTCCCTGTTAGAGGAATCATAGGCCATGATTATCTCTCATTTTGTAGTTTTGAACGATTCCTTGGCTTTTTAGCTTTATGGCATCCCGCTCATTGATTCTTGACTTTAATTCTTTTGCTTTAGGAGTCTTGTTGAGGAAGTATTTGCTGTAGTGTTGGTCTTAATTTTTCCTCTAGCAGTTGTATGGTAGCTAGTTTAATTCCATTTTGATTTGATTTCAGTGCAAGGTGAGAGATAAGGATCTAATTTCAACTTCCTGCAAATGGTTGTCCAGTTTGTCCAACACCATTTGTTGAATAGGCTGTCATTCCTGCATGTTATATTTTGACCCCATTTATCAAAGATCAGATGTTTAAAGATATGTAGGTTTGTCTCAGAGTCTTCTCTTCTATTCCATTGGTATTAATTCCTATTTTGATACCAGTACCATGCTATTTTTGTTGCTATACCTCTACATAGAATAGTTTTAGATCTGATATTGCAAAGCCTCCTGTTTTGTCTTTCTTGCTTCTGGGCTATTCTGGGCTTCTTGTTGTTCCAAATGAATTTGAGAATTGCTTTTTCTGTATCTGTGAAGAATGGTATTGGTGCCTTGATGGGGATTGCATTTAATCTGTATAGACTTTTTGGAAGAATGGGCATTTTAATTATATTAATTCTGCCTAACCAAGAGCATGGAATGTCTTGCCATCTTTTCAGAGCTTCTTCAATGTTCTATGATTTTCATTGTAGAGGTCTTTTATTTCCATTCTTAGATTAATTCTGAAGTATTTTATTCTTATTGAGGATATTGTGAATGGGACTGATTCTCTGATTTCTTCTTTTGCCCTAATATTGTTAGTGTATAGGAAAGCTATTGATTTATGAGTGTTGATCTTATAGCCTGCCACTTTGCTAAATCTGTTTATAAGCCCTAGCAGTTTTCTGGGTCTTCCAGATACAGGATCATGTCATCAGCCAAAAGGGATTGTTTGACTTCTCTTCCAATTCTTATCCCTTTGATTTCCTTCCCTTGCCTAATTGCCCTGGCTAAAATCTCAAGGACTACATTGAATTAAAGTGGTGAGAGTGGGAAGTCTTGTCATGTTCCCAAGTTTAGTGGAAATATTTTTTTGGGGGGGTTCTCTGTTTAGTATTATACATAGTTAAGATAAGTTCCTTTGATCCCTATCTTCTCTAGAGTTTTTTTTTAAATTTTTTATTTTGAGCAACCTTACAAGATTTTAACAAAAAAAATATAAAATGTGTATAAAATATGCATATATTCTGGATATTGCAATTATCCCCCGGAGTGTCCCCCAATTACCCTCCCTTATCCCTCCCTTCCCCTTCCCATTATAACTCTAAAAAAAGTATTAGATTGTAAAGCATTACATCTTATCTGGATTTAACTCATGCTACTAGAACAACTTTCTCATTGTCCAGGGTCTAGACCCCACCTCCACAGATGAGTGGAGACAATCGACCCTTAGATCTCTGGGTTAAGCTGATTTTACTCATCATGATCTCTTCCATAACCATCCATTTACCCTCGAAGGCTGCAATATCATTGTTTCTAGTTGCTGTGTAATATTCCATGGTATAAATGTACCACAGTTTTTGAAT
>PVKS010050387.1:0-11651 GCA_004027875.1 Aplodontia rufa
TTTCAACAGCTGCCCTAGAGCGATCTTGTTACTATTTCCACAAGTTCCTTCAGGAAGGGCTGCTAGGTTGTGCTTTGCTAGGCTTCCTAATTCTTATGCAAAGAGTTAAGATGTGTTGGAATGTGCTAACCACAGGCTGTTCCCTACCTAGTTGTTTGTCTGTACTCAAAATCTGCATAACCCCTGGCAACTCCCTTAGGATTATTGATTCCTTGGCTGTCTCCCCTCCTCCATATATAAAAACCTGTGTGCCTTGATAATAAACGGATTCTGAGCTGCCATCAGCTGTGTGTGGTTGCCTCGTTTCCCCGGCTGGGAGGGAAGGGGTCCCCGGACGAGGGGGGACCCGGGTTCCAGCCGTGGGCACTCACCCTCCTCCTGATCGGCTCCCGGGGGGGACAATACAGCCCCCCAAGAGAGCTAGGCAGACTATAGTCAGAGGGGTCCAAATTGACTGTGCAGCACTGGCAGGCCTGGAGGGAAGATTTAGGCTCAAAAGAGCTGACTTTGGATTTCCCACCATGATGCCTGGGCCCTTGGTCTCATATCATGAGGCTTTTTGTAAGGAGAGATGAGCTGATGCCTAGGTCTACAGCCTGAAAGACGGGAGTGTGGGGAAGAGGGAGCCCCTCCCAGGGTCCACCTCAGCTCCTCTGCAGTCTGCAGCCTGTGAGATGAGTCTGATTCCTCCTCTGAGCCGCTGAGGGTTTATCATCTGGTGGCAAGAGGTAGACTTGCAAGAGGATGATGTGGAGATCAGCACCTGCTTTTGCCACCTGGGAAGCTCATTCAGCCAGTTGTTTCTTCCTTCTTTGGACAGCTACTGCAGAGAGCAAAGTGACAGGGGGCTCAATCCTCTGCAGACTCACATCCCAGCAGGAGTGTCAGGAGCATAAGGCCCATCTAGAGTTATGACACAGGAAGCAGAGAGCCAGGGTCTCTGGGAGAGGGAAAGCTCATGACATGACTCCTGAAAGGCCCCTGAGGCTTCTCAACAAAGGCTGGTAGGCTAAAGCCCTGAGTCAAAAATAGCCCACTCTGCAACTGTCATGCATGCCCCAGGGCAGTGCTGGAGAAGCCTGAGGAAAGCAAGGGCTTAGCCAGTAGTGGGGAACCGCCACATTTTTTGGGGTGATACAATGTGATACAGCATCTTCAACAGCCTTTCTCTGCTGCAGGAGTGAGGACAGCAGAGACTCTTTTCTGGCATGTTCCAGACTCCCCTGGAAGAGAAAATGGTTGGACAGGGCTGGGAGAATAAAAGGGGTGGGTTTGAGCATGATTTGGGAAGTAAAGCTGCAGGCACTATCCCTCCTGGCCTCCTGACCTTCTAGTGTCTGTGAGTGGAAAAGGCCCTGCAGAAAAGTGAAGG
Source organism: Aplodontia rufa (assembly GCA_004027875.1). Lineage (NCBI taxonomy): Eukaryota > Metazoa > Chordata > Mammalia > Rodentia > Aplodontiidae > Aplodontia > Aplodontia rufa. The sequence continues at coordinate 1,373 of PVKS010050387.1, forward strand.
GAGTTGCTCCACACATGCCCAGATGCCACTGGTATGGTGGGGAAAACCTGCTGGTAGACATTTGCATTTGCATGTGAGGATCCTGGACTTGGAATAAGGAGGTTTCCAGAGTGTAGAAAGAGAGATCACAGAAATTACCCAAAGAGAACTGAAGCATGATAATGCCCAGCCCTGAGGGAACCCACCCCTGACCTGAGAGACAGCCCTCTTCTATAGCCCCAAGCCGGCCTCAAAACCTCATGTAGGCTCAGATGAATCAGCCAGTGCATTCCTGACAGAGGGAGACTCTGGGGGTGTCTGGCCCCCATAGAAAGCCCACAATCACCTTGCATGGGGGTGCAAGGACAGCAGACCCGGTTGAATAAGAGCAGAATGCTTCCTCAGTGAAGGACACAACTCCTCCAGAACTAGTGTGCATGACCATGTATCTTCCCAGGCCTCGTTGAATTTGTGATACTTCTGTGGATTGCATAGGGTTCAAGGATAGCACCCTAACACTAGCACTAATCCTGACTCTGAGCCTAAACACTAACCCTAGACCTGACCCAACCCTGATCCTTAACCCTGACAATGACCCTGATCATGAACCTAACCCCAGCACCTAACACTGTCACTGACCCTGACTGTACCTAAGCCTTACCCAGACCCTGACTCTATCCCTACCCTGACCCTAATCCTAAACCATGACTCTGAACCTGATCAAAACCACAAACCCCAACCCTGACCCTGACACTTACCCTGGGCCCTTAAACTGACCTGAAACCTCATTCTAAACCCTGAGCCTGATCCTAATGCTAACACCTAACACTGACGCTGACTGTGACCAAATCCTGGCTCTGATCCTTATCCTAAGCCTTACACTGACCCTGACCCTACCCTGACCCAAATCCAAAAACCACGACCCTGACCCTAACCCCTAACTCAGACCCTGACTCTGACACAGATCCTAAGCCTAACATCTAACACTGAACCTGACCCTGACACTGACCCTTGGCCTTAAACACTAACCATGACCCAGAACCTAACCCTAAACCCTGACCCTGATGCTGACCTTGATCCTGAACTTGGTCCTTTAACCCTGACCCTGGCCCTGACTCCTAACCCTGGCCCATTACATATCTCCTAACACTGACCCTTGCCCCAAATCCTAACACTAACCCTTATCTTGAACCTGAACTTAGACACGAATCCTAACCCAAGATCCTTGACCATGATCCTAAGTTTTTCCCTACTATTCTCCCCATACAGCCCTCTCTACCCACCTAAGGGAGCACTCACTACACACTTGGGAGAACCCTTACTACTCACCCTACAAAGCCTTCACTTCCAACCTCAGAAATCCCACAATACATTCCTCAATGAGCCCTCAAATCACACTTCAAATACACCTCTCTACACACCACAGAGAGCCCATAAAACTCACCTGTCAGCCCAACCAACACAATTCAGAGAGCCATCCTACACAGCTCTGAGAACCCACCTCAGAGTGCCCTCAGTATACTTCATAGAGCCTTCACTTCACACCTCAGAGAGGCCTCACCATGAAATTCAGAAATCCCTTATTACTCACCTCAGAGAGCCCTTCTGACTCACTTCACACAATGCTCACCACACAACTCAGTAAGCACTAACTGCACTCATCAGAGAGCCCAAATTCACACCTCAAGGATCCCTCCTTGCACACCTCACAGAGCTCTCAGTTCACACCTAGAGAGGCCTCAACAGACATTTCTGAGAGCCTTACTATTCACCCCATGGAGCCTGAGTCAACCCTCACTACCCCTTCTTTTTCACTTGAGGAATCTCAAACCACACACCTCAGAGACTTCTCACAACTCCCTTCACGTAGCACTCACTAAACACATCAGTTGGCATGCACCACCTTTCACCACTCATCCATAGAGCTCTCCATGCACACCTAAGAGAGAGCCCACCACACACTTCAGGGAGCCCTTACACTCATCTCTGAGAACTCTTCCTACCCTCCTCAGAGACTGCTCACCACACACCTGTCAACCCTCACTATGGTCCTCTGAACTCTCTCAGTACCCCTCATAGTCCCCAACCCACCCACCTCACAATGACATCCCTGCTTACCTCACAGATCCCCCCATCACACCCCAGGAAGCCCTTGCTACACATTTCAGTGAGACTTAACTACTCACTTCAGAGTGCCCTCTCATCACACTTTAGACAGATCTCAACAAACAGTTCAGGACTTCTTACTATTCACCTCCATAATCCCTGCATACATGGCTCAGAGAGCCCTCACAACACAGCTCACAGAGACCTCACTACACACTGCAGAATGCCCTCACTACACACTCCATATAGCCCTCCCTACACAACTTCACAGTGCCCTCACTACACACCTCAGAATACACTCAATACATCTACATGTGCCCTCTAGACTCACCTCAGAGCCCTTCTTACAAACATCAGAGGGCTCACTACACCTCAGAGAACCCTCCCTACAAACATAAGGCAGCCCTCCCACACACCTCAGAATGCCCTCCAACATAGTTCACAGAGCCCTTACTAATCCCCTATAATCATCCCTACACTCCTCAGTGATAACTCATGACATACCTCGGAGAGCCCTCCCTACATAGTCCACAGACTGCCCTCACCACAACCTCACTGAGCCCTGACAATGGATCTAACATTGCTCTAAGTATGTAAGATAGCCCTCAGCACACACTGCAGGGAATCGTTTTTATTCAACACAGAAATCCCTCATTACCTGCCTCAGTCCTCACCCCACACCTCAGAGAGCCCTTCCTACTAAAGAGGAGAACCCCATACACACACTTGAGGGTACATCAAACACCCTAGAGAGTCCTCATAATGCTCCTCAGAGAGCCCTCCTCACACACATCATGCAGCCATCACAAGACACATAACAGTGACACTATTACATTCCTCAAGAGCCCTCCCTATGCACCTCTTAGAGCCCATGACAGACATGCCAGAGAAGAACATACTTTTTATTTCAGAGAGGCTTAGTGACACAACACTTGCCTGGCATGAATGGAGGACACATGTTTCATCCCACACATACAACTAAGTGTAGGAAAATCAAAATCCAGATGAACACATTTTTAAAAATTAACTTTCTCTTTGTCTCTCTCCCACCCTCCTCATCTCTTTAAAAAAAAAAACCCAAAGGACAGAATATTTGTTAACCATGGAGGCTACAAAATGGATATTATATTTAAAGTGAAGGCCAAATACCACCTTTACAATTAGTATTAGACACAACCATATGACTATCATATTATTAAAGGTCAAAGGGCAGTTATCACTTTCGGGTGCTGTGTACTAATATCATATTAGTATTAAAGACCACAGTGCACCTATTCAATTAATTTTAGGTGCAATACAATGCATACTATATACTTATTAAAGGCTGAGAGAGAAGGGGGGGTCCCTGGAAAGAAGATGTGTGTCAGTAGAGGTCACTGGAAAGAGATGGGTGAGCATCAGAAGGGGTCCCCAGAAAGAAGTGGGCATACACAGGGGAGGGACTTACTATCTTGAAGGGGGGAGGGTGATCCAAAAATGGAGGTAATCAATCCTGCATTGCAGTCTTCAACTTTGACAGAAAAGAAAAACATAGATCTTACAATTCTCCCCCCCCCCACCCCGCTTACTCTTTTCTTCAAACTCTGATACCAATTTTTGACATCTGTCTTTGACAACATTGAACACAGAAGGATTGATTTGGCCTATGGCTGAATGTTTATTGATATCAATCAATCTCTGAACAATATCCTCTATATATCTAATTAGGGTTACAACCCTAAATACAATAATTAATGGAAAGATAATAAGTATGATTATTTCTTTCCATGTTATTTTATCAGTAATGTTTAGCCCCTTGGTAATTTCCCTTACATAACTAATAACTTTTTGATGGTTGTCCTCAATATAATCCGTTATCATGGACCACCAAAGGGAAATTGACTCAAAATTTGTTATTATTTGAGTTTTGATTGCTGACTTATGGGGACCAAATAATCCATGGGAAGAGAGATTTTCTTCTTTTTCAGAGCACTGTGATTGATTTGATCTAGGAAATGTCAGGGTGGAAGGGATAGCCAATTCAACCAAAGTACAGGTTTCACTCCAATTCCACCAGATACCATCTCAGGCTATAGCAAGCACTGTTTGATTTGATACTTCCTCAAATGACCGTCCTTCCTGGCACCTAGATACATGTTCCAAGAAAGCCAATTGTCCCCCACACACACACCTACAGAGGCATGAGTTGTAATTGGTTCTGAGGAAAGGGGGTTGGATGATTTTGGGGGGCTCTTGTTTTGACTCTCTGCTTCCAGAAATAGTAGTGATAGGGTTTTACAAGTTATTTCCCCAGGCCATTTTTTCCTGAGAGGGATATCATGCAAGTTATGCACATTGGATCTGAGGTCCAGTGAAAAGGAAATGGGACCACTTGAGCTTTTTGCCCTCCTATTGCACAGGCATAAAAGTTGCTTTTATTTGATGTGCTAACAGAATATTTAATATTTTTCACCTGGCATTTGCTTCATTATATCCAATTTCTACTTCAAGAGTTTTTGGTAAATCCTTTGCCTCCAAGATAATTTTCATAACATCGTTGTTAAGTTCACAGAGATTAACTTCTCCAGAATATGTTGGATAATTATATTCATTTGTCCCAGACAAGTGGTCCTGGATATGTGACTTCTTACAGGGGAGCTCCTGGTAAACATTAGATTTAGCAATCAGGGAGAGATGGTCTGAGCTACATCAATACTCAACTTACAAGATATAATTCCTAATATCATCACGAGCATTATTAAAGTCCTTTTAGAGTCAGTTTGGTGGGGTCTTGGTGATAGACTGAGATTCATTGTCTTTCACAATTAGAAGTTGAGGCCCCTTTCATGCATGTGTAGTGAGTCCAACATTGTTCAGCTGTCTGGACAGCTGTCTCAGTGGTGAGCAAGAATTGATAAGGTCTTGGGGCTGGAGCGGTGGCTCAGCGGTTTCGGCGCTTGCCTGGCAGGCACAAGGACCCGGGTTCAAACCCCAGCACCACGTACACAACTAAGTGTTGGAGCAACTAAGGCCATGTGAAAAACTAAATAAAGTTGTTTCTCTCTTTCTGTCTCTCTCACTGTCCCTCTCTCTTTAAAAAAAAAAAAAAAGAATTGATAAGGTCCTTCCCAAGCAGGGTCCAGCTTATTTTCCTTCCACACCTGGATCAAGACATCGTCACCTGGCTCATGTAGGCGTGCAGAGAATTCCAGAGGTGGTGTCTGTGCCAGGAGGCCCTGTAATCTCAAAGAGAATAATGTAGAAGAGAGACTTAATATACAATTTTTAAGAAATTGATCCTTTGTTTCAAAGGTGGAAAACTCCATTGTTTCTCTTAAATATGGTGACCCATATAATAATTCATATGGGGATAAGCCTATGTATTTGGGGGGAGCTGTTCTAACTTGTAGGAGAGTGATGGGGACACTTAGTCCAGGGCAGCTTTGTTTCTGACATCCGTTTAGTAATCTGCTTCTTCAAAGTTTGGTTCATTCTCTCCACCTTACCCAAGGAAGGGGGTGCCAGGGAGTATGATATTTCCATTTTATGTCTAAGATTTTCATAAGTTTTTTAATAATATTTGCAGTAAAATGACTTCCATTATCTGAATCTATATTTTCTATTATACCAAATCTAGGGATTATTGATTCTAATAAGACCTTAGTTACATTGCTAGCAGTGGCACTGGGCAAGGGAATAGCTTCTACCCAATTAGTTAGATGATCTACTATCACTAGCAAATATTTAATGCATCTCAGCATAGTCAATCTGGATGCTTTGGAAGGGCCTTAATCCAAGACTTCTCTCTTCTGGAGGCTGTTTCCTTAAAGCTTTTTTATTAATCCTTCTACAGGTGATACAGCCTTCATTTACTTGTTTGACTACTGTATAAATTCCCATGCTTCCATATATTCTTAGTATAGCACCACACATGGCTTGTGGGCTCCAATAGCTTCCTTTATGTAAATGGTTCATCATTTCCCTCATTATGGGTTTTGTAAGCATTTCCCTACCATCAAGTAGAAGCCATTTTCCATCAGGAGTCTTGAAAGCTCCCAATTTTATTAATTGTTTTTCTTCCTGTGGGCTAAATATTGGATTAACTGAGGGAAGGGATAAAACAGGGGTGAAATGGAAAATAGAGATTTGTGATTTTAGGGTAGCCTCTTTGGCAGCTTCATCTACTAGTCTATTGCCTTGGGACTCTGTATGGTGGTCCCATTGGTGCCCTGGAACATGTACAATAGCTATTTCTTCAAGTAACAGTAAACTTTCCAGAATTTGAATATTAATTCTTTGTGTACTAAATCCCTTCCTCTACTATTAATTAGGCCACATCTAGTCCAAATTTTCCAGAAGTGTGGACAACTCCAAAGGCATATCTGGAGTCTGTGTAAATTGTTCCCTCTTTTCCCTTTAGAAGTTTTAGGGCTTGGTTAAGAGCAAATAATTCACAGGTCTGGGCAGACCACCCATTGGGTACCCTTCCTGATTATATTAATTTTTATTGTATCCCATCTATTACAGAATATCTACCCTTGAATAACCCAGGAAGATCCATATATAAAGGTCTTAAGGCCTGTTGAGAAGGAGATTTCTCTAAGGTCTAGCCTGACTTCAGTCTGGTGTTCTATTAGATCCATGCAGTAATGTTCAGTGGAATCAGAGATTTTATCCCCCAATTAAGAATTCAACAGGATTTAAACAGTTTTCAGTAGTGAGGGTTAAATCATCCCTTTCCAGGAGAATGGCCTCATACTTTAGAATTTTGGAGTCAGTTAAGCATCTCCTCACCTTTTGGTTCATGCATGAAATTATTTGTTTTCCACATTTCTGGCTGGCTTGTGCCCCTCCCTGCATAGCTCATCTACCTTTGACCTCAAGTTCTGTTGGGCTTGGAAGTCATAGTCACTCTCCACCTCAAGGCCACCATAAGGAGAGAGTGGGATCCATCTCCTCTTGGGAAAAGGGAGCCCCAAGACCCACAGGTGACTTGCAGAGCCATGATGGGTGCCAAATTGTTATATGAAATCAAATAGGTGTTTGGATGCAGGTGAGCAAGATAGAAATTTTACTTTGGATGAAGGGTGAAAAGAAAAATGTGTGCTGAAAAAGGAAAATCAGGTGTTTTAACTCCAACCTGATACAATACTGTCCTTCACTCTGATTGGAGGAGCTCATGAGCACAATCTATGTGGTTGGTTAAGGTAAGGTAAAGGCAGGTACAAAGAGGGAGTAGCCGGTAATTAGTGAGGGGGGTCACCAGAATGAGATGGACACCGGAAAGAGGTCTTTAGAAAGAGATGGGTGGATATCAGAAGGGCTCCCCAGAAAGAGGTGGGCATACACAAGGGAGGGAGTTATTATCTTGAAGGGGAGAGGGGTCCAAAAATGGAGATAGTCTATCCTGTATTGCAGTCTTCAAATTTAACAGAAAAGGAAAACATAAACCCTACATATGTAACACTCTGGCAATACTCCTCCTGTTGTGAAACCCTACTCCATCTCCTCTGCCTTTGATGCTGCAACGCTCTGGCATTGTTCCCCATTTCCTTCACCACTGCTTCATCTCCACTGCCTCTCATGATGCATCCTCTGGCCATGCTCCCCATGTCCATCAGCCCTCCTCCATCTCCACTGCCTTGCCTCTCTGGTTGCATCTATCTGACAATGCTCTTCATGTGGATTACCACCCTCCATCTCATGTCCTCTCCTGCTGTGTCCTCTGGCACAGCCACCCATGTCCATCAGCCCTCTTCCATCTCCACTGCCTCTCATTCTGCATCTTTCTGGCCTTGCTACCCATGTCCATCAGCCCTCCTCCATATCCACTGTCTCTCATGCTGCATCCCTCTGGCCTTGCTCCCCATTTCCATCAGCCCTCCTCCATATCCACTGTCTCTCATGCTGCATCCCTCTGGCCTTGCTCCCCATTTCCATCAGCCCTCCTCCATATCCACTGTCTCTCATGCTGCATCCTCTGGCCATGCTCCCCACGCCCCTCAACCCTCCTCCATCTCCACTGTCTCCCACCTTGCATCCCTCTGGTAATGTTCCCATGTCCATCAGCCCTCTTCCATATCCACTGTCTCCCACTTTGCATCCCTGCTGCAATCCTCCCATATCCATCAGCCCTCCTCCATCTTCACTGCCTCTCACGCTGTGTCCTCTGGCAATGCTCCCCTTGTCCATCAGCCCTCCTCACGTCCACTACCTCTCACACTGTGTCCTCTGGCAATGCTCCCCTTGTCCATCAGCCCTCCTCACGTCCACTACCTCTCACACTGTGTCCTCTGGCAATGCTCCCCATGTCCCTCAGTCCTCCTAGATCTACATGCCTCTAATGCTACAATCCTCCAGCACAGCTCCCTAAGTCCATCAACCTTTCCTATCTCCACAGGTTGTCAGGCTACATCCCTCTAGAAATTCTCTTCTGAAGTCAACTTTCTCTTCCTGGAACCACAGTCTTCCTGAACCCCTTCAGGCCATCCAGGATACCTTCATTTCAAGATCCTTCACTGTGCCCCATCTGCCAACCCCTTTCATCTTATAAGACAGTATTCACAGGGTCTGGTGATTCAGGAATGGATGTATTAGTTAAGCCATTATTCAGCCTGCCCCAAGAAGGCATAAATGTAAATTCTGTAGGACCTGAGAGATGACACATATGAGTGACACAGACCAGTGAATGGTGAGGACACACCCTCACTGAATGAGTAGGGTGATGCTGGATGAGGTGCCTTTGGGGTTTATATTTTGTCCTTGAAAAGTGGAGCTCTCTGCTTCCTGGTTTTCATGTTCTGGGCTGCTTTCCTCCTTCATGCCCTTCCACCATGATGTTCTGCCTCTCTCATGCCCAAAACATTGGAGCTGGCCAACCACAGGCTAAACCTCCAAAACTGTGAACCAAACTAAACTTTTCTTTTTCTATGTTGTTCTTGTCAGGTCTTCTGGTCATAACAATAAAAGCTGACTAAAACAATGGCAAAAATCAAACAATTCCTTCTTGGTGGTAATACATGCCAGAGGATATTAACATGAAACAAAAAAGCTGCTGGGTACAAGCACACACCCTCTCCAAGCCATTACCTTTGGTTAGGGTGTAATCAATAGCACACTGGCTGTAATTCACAGGCTAATTCAATCCAGCTTCTCTTGCTGCATACAATCACACAGCACCCTCTCGAGACCATTACTGTTGGTTAGGGTGTAACCAATAGCACACTTTTTGTAATTCACAGGCTAATTCAATACAACTTCTCCTGCTGTATACAATCACACACTGCCCTCTTGAGGCCATTACTATTGGTTAGGGTGTAACCCATAGCACACTGATAGTAATTCACAGGCTCATTGGATCCAGCCACTCCATGTGTCAGCAGGTAAGTAGAGAGGTGACTGTGAGGAGAAATTCAGTCTCTGGGTCCAGTTTCCAGGGCAGTTTAGTGAGAATAAAAGGAGAGGGCCAGGTAAGAATCAGATGAAAGCCTTGGATGCAGGGATGGGGTGGGGGGCTCTCCCTAGTGGAGGGCTGCAGAGAGCCTGTGCAATGGCATCCTGGTCAGCCACAAACCCTCATGCATGGTGACTGCTTGGGGACCAGGACTCCCACTGCTGGATGGACATTGATAGGGAGACCTTAGATGTGGTTCCAGGTAGAGTCAGAGATGCCACTTTCTTTTGCAGCCACAACCTGTCCCGCCTAATGGAGCCCCCATCCCAATAGGCCAGCAACACACTCAGGGCCGCAAAGAATAGGCACTTACATCTCAGGGACAACTGCTTTCCTGAGGCAACAGGGGCCCAGGGTCTCAAGAATCAGTCTGGGGCTGGAAAGGTGGCTCAGTGGCAGAGCTCTTGCCTGGCATGCACGAGGACCTGGGTTCGATCCCCAGCACCACATACACAACTAAATAGAGGTTAAAAAAAAGATAAAAAAATAAATAAAATGTGACAGAACAGAATGAAAACTTTAGCAGTTCTGCTCTCCTTACTGACATTTAGCCACAGTTGCTTGCAGCAATTAGAAACAATGACCTTGCAGCCTTTGAGGGTAAATGGATGGTTATGGAAGAGATCATGATGAGTAAAATCAGCTTAACCCAGAGATCTAAGGGTCGATTGTCCCCACTCATCTGTGGAGGTGGGGACTAGACCCTGGACAATGAGAAAGTTGGTCTAGTAACATGAGTTAAATCCAGATAAGATGTAATGC
>PVKS010050389.1:0-11572 GCA_004027875.1 Aplodontia rufa
TTTTGATGTGGTTCTTAATGTATTAGAGTAAATATTTAAGATAATTATATTATAAAGAGGGGATGGAAAAGAGACTGTAATGGAGATAAGTTTTCTACATTTCACTTAACTGGTAACATTTCAACACCAATACACTGATACGTTCCACATGTATCATGTAATACCTAGAGCAACCACTAAACTTTTATTTATGCATGCAACAAATTTCATGGCCCTTGATGTCATTAAGCTGAGTGAACAGGGCTATCTTAAAAGGTCACATACTGTATGATATACTGTATGATTCCATTTACATAACATTCTTGAAATGATGCACTTAAATTAATGGTGAACAAATTAGTAGCCACCAAAGGTTAGGAATGGTGGGGTGGATGGATATAACTCCAAGGGGTAGCACAATGGAAGTCTTTGTGGTAATGGAACAGATCTGTATCTTGATTGCAGTGGTGGTTACATGAATCTTCAGATGTGATGAAATGGCATATAATTATATACACACATGTTCAATTTCTATATTCTGGTTTTCATATTGTATAGTTATATAAGATGCAGCCATCTAGAGAAATGGAGTGTAAAGTGCATGGGATGGACTTCTTTTTCTTGCTTCAACTTCCTATAAATCTATGTTTACTTAAAAATGCTAAAAAGAGAAAAATCCTCACATTTGTTTGGTGAAAATATTTTGGTTGTTTTTTTTTCAGGGCTGAGGACCGAACTCGGGGCCTTGCGCATGCTAGGCAAGTGCTCTGCTACTGAGCTAAATCCCCAATCCCAGTTTTTTTTTAAAATTTTTTATTCAGAAATTTATTTGTTGAACAATCACACAAGCTTCTAATGAAATGATATAATGTACATATAGATTCTCAAAATTAGATTTACCCCCAAGAGCCCCTCCGAATTACCCACCTTTATCCCTCCCCTCCCCTTCCCAAAACATCTCTAAAAATGTATTAGGTTGTATGAGATTACATGTTATCCAGATTTAAAAACATGATACTAGACCTCCTTTCTCAATGGGCAGGGTCTATTTAATTTATATCTAGCAACCAATTTTTCCAAAATGAGATATTATTTAATTTTCCCATTACTGTGAAATTGACAGTCACATAGAAATCTTGGATGGTAGTAGCAAATTAAAACAGGAATTTTCTACCTGGGTGTGGTGGTGTGCACCTGTAATCCCAGTGACTCAGGAGGCAGGAGTATTCCAAGTTCAAAGTCAGTCTCAGCAACTTAGACCCTAAAGAACTCAGCAAGGCCCTGTCTCTAAATTAAAAAGAAAAAGAAAAAGAAGAAAGGGCTGGAGATGTGGCTCAGTGGTTAAGTGCCCCTGGGTTCAATCCCTGGTAGCCCCCCCCCAAAAAAAAAGCCACAGGAATGTTCTCTCTTGAGTGTTATTTTGCCATTTGGGCAACTATGGTTTTGAAATGAAGACTGTTGGTGTCAATAGGTGTTTATAGGAGAGGAGGATGTGACTGTCCTTCCCTGTCTTACTGCAGCCCAAGCAGGTCTGCTCTGTGGATTTACTTTTCAGTAGGAATGTTAATGACATTTAGAACCCTCACTATACCTGCCTTACCCAATGACCTAGTTTAATGAGGTGACTGGCTGTAGTCATGTATTCCACAACATTGGTGGTTGTGGAATAGAATTCTCCCCATATAAGCTTAAGTAGTTTATATGATTCTCTGCTTTATAACCTTGACTAACTGAACTTGGATTAGCTGCAAGTTTTTTCTTGTGACTATCATATTTTCCCCTAATTAATCAATTTTTCCGGAAGCTCTATCTGTACAACCAGCTAGACTAGATCTCTCTGCAACATGAGATAGAAATTACTCTGGAAATCTTGATTGTGTTACTGATTTGCATAGTGTTAATGATTTTATGTTAATGGGATGGGGAGGCCAAAGGACTGCCTTCAGTGGAATCTGTTGCCTATTTCCAGTTCTGGAGCCATACAGGGTCAATTTAGTCCTTTTTTTTAGATTTCTCCATAGTTTATGTTTGTCTTTATTTTATGGCCAGGATTTAATCTTGACTATCATGTATTTGAAAAATGACTTGGAGGTTTCTGCTACGCTACTGCTTTAGGTACTTTTATGGATACCATCTCATTACCTCAAATAGCAATATTTTATTTTCAATAAATAAAATTTATTATAAAATTTTATTTATTGTTTTATTAGTCCTCAACGATGTGTTCTGGAGCTGGAGCGGTGGCTCAGCGGTTTCATCGCTTGCCTGGCAAGCATGAGGACCTGGGTTCAATCCCCAGCACCACATACACAACTGTTAGAGCAACTAAGACCATGTGAAAAACTAAATAAAGTTCTTTCTCTCTCTTTAAAAAAAAACACAATGTTTTCCAGTTTCATCCATTTTCTACAAATGCTATAATTTTATTCTTCTTTATGGCTGAATAACATGTCATTATGTGTGTGTATGTCTATGTGTATATATATACATGTACATGTTTATGTCTTTGTCCATTCATCTGTTGATAGGCACTGAAGCCAATTCCATATCTTCGCTATTGTGAATAGTGCTATAAGAAACGCAGGTGTGCAGGTATATCTCCATAGTATGCTGACTTTAATTCTTTCAAGTATATACTGAGGAGTAATATAGTTGTATCATATGGTAGTTCTAGTTATAATTTTTTTTGAGGATCCTTCATTCTGTTTTCCATAGTGACAGTGCTAATTTACATTCTCACTAACAGTGTATAAATGTTCCTTTTTCTCCATATCCTCACCAGTGTTTGTTTTTTGGCACAGGGGATTGAATTCAGGGGCACTTTATCACTGAGCTATCTCCCCAGTTTGGTTGTATTTTTTATTTTGAGACAGTGTCTTACTGTCTGAGGCTAGCCTTGAACTTGTGATCCTCCTGCCTCAGCTCCAGAGGCACTGGGATTACAGGCATGCACCACCACGCACATCTTATTTTTTCTTTTTTGGATAATAGCCATTCTGACTGGAGTGAAATGGAATCTCAATGTAGTTTTGATTTGCAAAATTTAGTATTTTACTATTCCATCATGTTGGAATTATGTTTAAATGCCAAATTAAAATAAAAGATTTGAAGAATGCTGTCAAATGCAGTCTATATGACACACAGGACACTTTCATTAGCTTGACACAATAGACTTATTAAATATGTCTTAAGAGACTTAGTATCATTTCAATGCATATAATAAAGGAAATTTAGGAACCATAGTCAAAAAGCTCATCTGTTGAAAAAAGTTGTAAAAGACAGTTAAACTGACATTGATAGTTTTCATCTTACCATTTACCTGCTTCATCCCCCCAATGTTCATCTTTGAGGAAATTTCTATTTTAAGTGTTATTACAGATGTAGGAATAAAGGTGAGATGAATCATAGTATATCCTAAGGTCTCTACAGTGGTTCAATGAGAATGAAACCAAGCATACACACTTGGAAATGTGGTATTATTATTATCATTATGACAGTGTTGAGAGGGGCTCAATTAATCAATCAAGAGTGTAACCATCTGATAGAAAGATGGGATTTGTAATAAGAGGTTTATTATTGGTTGGCAGATGTGGCAGATGGCCCAGACAACAAGCTTGGAATGGTGAACTACTCATTCCACTGGTGACATTTGTGGCACAGAAAGTGGTATCCACATGCACATATCTACTCAGACGAGTAGAAAAGGGGAAAATAAGAGAACATAGATGAAGAGAATGATAAAGTCACAGGACTGCAAATTATAAGCCAGCTGTCAAAATATAGCCATAATTATAGATCCAGTTTTGTATCATTACAGATACTAAAATGTAACATGCAATGCTCATAGTGTAATAATACAATTGTGGTAACATAACCCTTGATAAGTTTTTTTTCAATAAATCTCCCCTTACTGTAGTATGACAGGCAACCTCCAAGATGGTCCCCTATGATCACTGCCTCATGGTATTCATGCTTTGAATAATTCCCTCCTTTAAATATGGACTGGACTTATTGACTTTCTTATGATGAATAGATATGGCATAAGCAATGGGATGCTACTTCTGATATTAAGTTATAAACAAACCATGGCTTTGGTGTCTCTTGGACTGCTCATTTTGGGGTGTATTACCTTGGGGCTGCAATAACAAAATACCATATACCAGGTGGGTTGAACCACAGAAATGTATTTTCTTGCAATTCTGGAAACTAGAAATACTGGGTCAAGGTGCCAGCTAATTTGTTTTCTGGTGAGGGTTCTCTGTGTGGCTTGCAAGTGGCCACCATTTTGCAGTGTGCTCACATGACCTCTTTTTTTTTCCTGTTCATGCTAAGTGGAGGGGAGGAGAGACAAAGGGAGGAAAGAGAGAGAAAGGGGGACATGAATGTGCAAGTATAGGTGCTTTCTGGTGTCTTTTAAAAATAAGGACACTAAAATCCTGTAAGATCTGGGCTCTACCCTATAATTTCATTTAACTTTAATTACTTCCTTATAGGACCCATCTCCAAATACAGCCATACTGGGGCTAGGGCTTCAGAACATGAATTTGGAAGGGACATTAACATTCAGTTAATAATATGGGAGAGGCCCATAGTAGTCAGCTTGGAAATGAATGTTCTATGGCCTGCCAACAGCTATGTTGAGTGATCTTTGAAATGAATTCTCCACCAGTTGAACCTTGAGATGACTACAACCCCAGCCAGCGCTTTGATTGCAACCTCATGAGAGACTGAATCAACAATACCCAGCTTAGCTGCTCCTGGATTGATCCTGGTTGATCAGAGGAGCTATGAGCTAATAAGTGTTTATTTCAGCTGCTAAATTTGGGATAATTTGTTATGCAACAATAGATAACTAATGCATATATTATTATTTAATATTTGACTCCTCAATTCCTAAATAAGAAGCTCAGAAGGAGGATGTATCATTAAGGGAGTGATTACTAACTAGCAAGGAATAGAAGAATAGGGTTTGTGAAAAAGAACCAACAACTTTTCCTTTATTTACAGCCTTCATTCCAGAAATAATTCATATATACTGTGAATGTCCTGATGGAGATGATGATTTAATTGGACTCAGGGAATTAAGTATTTTGCGGAAGCTACCTGTAGGACCTTTGATTTTGCAGATGCATTCTGAATACATTGGATGGAAGTTCTTTCTTTTTACAAGATTTCATGGATGCAATTGTCACTGAGTATAATTTTTACAAATCATCACCACATGGTCTACAGGGATGGGCGTTTGATAGCCAGTGGGAGGTAGAAGTTGGCAAATGAACCATTTACAATTACAGTGCTGCCCAGCAACCCTCAAATTTCCTGAATGCCCATGGTAAGGATCCATTTGCCTCAAGCTGCTTAAGGCTGTGGAGTACCCCTGCTCCATTGGCATGCAGGAGTAGTTACATTCGTAGCCAATTAGCAGGGTGGCACACACTCCGCCAAGAAGCCCCAGTCTCTATAGACCGGGTATAGAGAGTGAAATTAGCTGAGACAAATACCTGTTAATCCCCTGTTCTTGGCCGGCGTGGAGTGCCTACTGTGCAGCGCTAATAGTTCTGGGAAATCCCAATTCCCAGTGTCAAGAGTTGAACGGACTAAGTCTGTTAAATGAAGAAATTTACAGCACATTAGCTTTGATCAAGAAATTCTAGGTGCGAGCCTCTTAAACAAATGAAGGCTGCTTGGGAATACAGGTCACTCTTTCTGAGAAGCTGTGTTTGAAGGAGTTATCTTCATTTTCTTTCCCATGCCAGAGCCAGGGGCAGAAAAGTGGCAGTTTGAGTGGCTGGACGTGGGGAAGTTGAAAATAGCCTTATTTAGATAAGAGGGGCAAACAGAGTGGACTATAGAAGAGTCTTGTCCAAGGGAGCTTGGATGTGGCTTTCGAAAATGGAAATTTGTGACAAAAATCGCTGCAGCCCTTAGTGTTTCTACTGAAGGCTCCTTTATACTTATATGTGTATGACGCGCCCTCTGCTGGCCCGATCAAGCCATGTCGCTATTCTCCTCCCCCTCTTCCTGGGAAAAACGTGTTGTATTTTCCCATCTGAATTATGTTTTCAGTTACATTCTATCAGCCCGTTGCTGTCCATGCAAAGAATGAGGCAAGCAGAATTTAAATGGTGGCATGTACCATACTGACTGTCACTCAAAGCTCTGCATAGCTGTTCTCAGAAAGGGGTGAAGGATTTAGGAGTTCTTGGGGACGCAGTATACATTTTCAGATTTTGATTCCTTGGCTAAGTTCACAGACATCTAGATTCTTTTTTCTGTGACACAGCTTTTAGTATAACCTTTGTTCTGCTGTAGAATGCAGAAAAATCTTTTCTTAATACCAGGAGATTCTTTTTTTAAAAAATTCAGACAAGCTTTTAATTCTTGCTTATATGAAATGTAAGGGTGTTTGGTGATTGCCCTCAAGCTCTGTATGAAAGCAGTGAGAGGGAAGATGAATAGAATCACAGCGAGAGAGGAGGAGGGTAGGCTGATGAGACCATGAACAGAACAGATGATCTTACGCTCAAGTGTCACGTTGCCTTGGGTCTAGGAGGAAAGATGATTTACATTTTGACATGTCAGTGAAAGGAAACCAAAAGAAGTTGTACAACTAACAATTTAAGAGCTTCTCAGGCGTAAAGCACTATCCAATTTTTTTCCCAAAAAAGGAAGAAAGAAGTATCCATTTCAGGGAAGGCAGAAGAGAAAATACAGCCCTGTCCCCTGAGATGGGTTAAGGCTGCCATGAAGAGTGGAGGTGGTAGATGGTGCTGTAGAATTTCATTTCCGGAAAGGCATATTCAAAATGTAGTCCAGGATGTTTGTGAAAATGAACCTGTATCACCCTACCCTCATCTCTCTAGACGTAGACAGGCATTGTTTAACCCTCTCTCCGACCCCCTGCACAGAGGTTGGCATTGTTTGGCATAGTTGGCAGAACTAAGACCCATGACAAATAACACAGGTGCATTTATACACTTGGATAAAGTCACAATTAGCAGAGACATACAGCTGGGCTGTTTGGATAACTCTCTCCCTCCTCCAGTCAGCTTTAGTTGGTAAAAGCATTCCCTAATAACTGTGGTCACTGTGTGCTCATTCTGTTGATCGCAATTCATAAAAAATCTACAGCAAAGAAGTTTCTATTGATGTCAGGCTTTGGGAAACTCGCTTTTAGGCTGAGACCATGCGTGGTGGATGTTAAGCTCTTACAACAATGGATTCCAGCTACTCGTGTTTACCAAGAGCTAAGGATCAGGACCTATGCTGCTATTCTACATAAATTATTATGGCGATTGCATGGGGACACTCCATAGACATGTTTAATCTGCAATTTGTATGTAGTATAATATTGCTGAAACCTTTTAGCTGTGGTAAGCCCTGAGGAATAAAAAATCAAACATTTTGCTTGCAGTTTTGATTTTAAAGATTGTATTTTGGTAATTTTTCCTATATGTGCAATATAGTCAGGTTATTTTTAATAAAAAGAGAGGGACACTGAGAGAAACAGAAACAATTTTATTCAGTCTTTCATGTGGTCTTTGTTGCTCTGACACTCCATTGTGTACATGGCCCTGGGGTTCAAACCCGTGTCCTCGCACATGCCAGGCAAGTGTTGAAAGCGCTGAGCCACCACTCCAGCCCCATTTCTTATATTTTGAGAGTTGTGCTTTCTATACCACACTCACCATGGTAATAGTACAAAGCATGAGTTGTGGAGACAAACATCTGGATTTGACCTTAACAGATATATGATCTTAGATAAGTTATTTCATGTCTCTGGGTCTTACTTAGTTTCTTCAACTGTAAAATGAATAATTTTAGTACCTATTATGGAGTTGTAAGAATTTAGTTAAATTATATATTAAAAGGTTAGCCTAACTCTTGACCCATGTAAGTTTTAAAACATGTTAGCTGTGTAGCTGGCACATCAAATAGACATGACTCTTCAGACAAAATCATAAAGCATCATTACTTTTTTTTCTGGTCTCACATTATCCCCTTTCATTTTGTTTTGTGGAAACTATAGAACTATAGTAATTCAGTCAAGTCCCAGGATTTCCCAGTTTCACATAGGAAAAAAGCAATTTCTAAAGTGACTGTAATTTGCAAACCCAGTCTCAATTCAGTTAAAACTGTTTTATCCCAGCTATTCCAAACTTGAGTTAAAGTTAAATCCCCCTGTCACTTCCCTTAGCTTTCTGCTCAAGGTTTCTGACTCTTCTGGAATTGGAGCATGGTAAGAAAAGAGGGAAAAGAGGGGCAAAATTTTTCTTATTTGCTGCCTTGTTTCACTGTGACCCTGTTATCTCTGGTCCAATGTTGAAAGATGATTGTCTCAGAGTATTTTGGGGGTTCTGTGGGGCTCCCCTTGATTTGAGCAAGGTCCTCAATTCTTTTCTTTGTCCTAGTGACACACCCACAGCCTCTTAGTCCTGGAGGGCTCCACAGTTGGCAGGTTGCCCTCTCGGGCAGGGTCGACATATGGTCCCTGCGATTTATACACATTTGACCTGTCACTGGAGGGGGGTGTATTTACTTCCTAGATGCAGTCTTTTAATCTGCTGTGTCCAGCTACATTGGCTTTCTAAACTGTGTCAACCACTAGCTCACTGTGTGCCATCTGCTGTTGAGCACACATTAAGTTCTTCAAGCAGTGTCTGTGGAGCCCATCTCACCTGGCTTGGCGATAGGAGGTAGTGCTCCCACCCTATCATATCTCCTTAAAAATCAGCAGTGAGATTCAAAATTACAGCCTCTCCAAAAGGTCAAAATTTATCCTCTGAACACTTCTCTCTTTTTTAAACAATTTTTAGTTGTAGATGGACACAATACTTATTTTATGTATTTATTTTTATGTGGTGCTGAGGATCTAACCCAGTGCCTCACACATGCTAAGCAAGCACTTTACCACTGAATGAGCCCAGCCCAAATTCTCTTAATTTCCAATATTCTCCTTTTTTTTTAGATGTTCGTAGTAGCTTTATTTGTAAGAGCCAAACCCACACGGCAATCAACAGGTAAATGATAAACAAATCAGTTTATCCATACATAGAATATTCAGTGATAATAGGAACAAACTATTGATAATGCAATAACATGAATGAACCTCCTAATAATTATGCTGATTAGAAAACCTAGGCAAAAATAGAGTACAGTCTGATTCCAGTTATATAAAATTTTTGAAAATGCAGACTACATTATAATAGAAAACAGACCAGGGACTTCCAGGGATGTTTGGGGAGCCAATAGGATTACAAAGGGTCATGAGGTAAATTTGGGAAGTGATGGTGATGGGAGGTGATTGTTGTAATGATTTCATGAGTGCATACATGTATCAAAACTCACCAACTTGTACATTTTAATTATATTTAATAAATTATACTTCAATGAACAATGTCAACAATTATTATACATGTATATGTTCATTTCAAACTATGTTATGGAAGGATTACAGAGGAGACATGAGTTCAGAGAACTGAACAAGGGAGGTAGATCCTGGTTTAAGATTGGCCTCAACTTACTATCTCACTATGTCAATATCCATGTATGCATGATTATGTGACAACAATTCCCTCCAATATGTAAGTCTATACAAACTAATTTTAAAAAAGGAAAAAAATTAAATTCTTTTTTAACTCATAAATAAAAATACAAAAATTGCACATAAAAAGAATTATGATATTTTTAGCTTCCATGAGCTCGAGAACTAGGCTTAGGCAAGTGGCAAAAGAATTGGCTAAAAATGTTGGTTCACTTAGGATGAAAATCAACGATAAGGAATTGACTTGTGAAGTATCACACATACTCAGAGAAGCTTCTGTTTTCTGCACAGCTCTGGAAAACTAACAAGAAACTGTGTAGATCAGGACCAGGAACTAGCACTTAGAAGATTCTACCCTAAGAATGGTGGTTGTGAATGACCTCAGCCTACCCCTTGAAAGCTAAAGACCACCGAGTCTTTCTGATAACATTGCTTGATTCACTGTCCCCTGTCTGCCTGGAAATCCTATACCACAACAACCTTGAAATACCCAAGTTTTTTGTTGCTGTTTTGTTTTTGTTTCTGTTTTTTGATACTGGGGATTAAACCCAGGGGTGCTTAACCGCTGAGCGACATCCCCAGTCATGTTTTTTTTTTTTTTTTTGAGACAGGCTGGCTTTGAACTTCCCGTCCTCTTGCCTCAGCCTCCAGAGCCACTGGGATTACAGGCATATGCCACTGTGCTCAGCCCCAAGTATTAATTTTAAGTAACATTTATCTTTTAAATATTATGGAAAGCATATGCTTATTTTAAGAAATTTAGAACATAGATAGGTATAAAGAAAACACAAAAGTTACCTACAATCTTATTATCAGATCCATGGATATATTTTTAACTTTTTATTGAAGCATAATAATCATGCAGAAAAATTTATATAAGCACCATTTATATTTTGGGGGATACCATTATGAACTTTTTTTAGGTGCATATATTAATACCATGAGGCTCATTCCCCAAAATCCTGCAAGTTGACTTTTCACAGCCCAAGAAAGGGAGAAGGAAACTTGAGGGTAGTGACAAGAGGTCCTCTAGGCCATACTTAGGAGATAGAGATTCATAGAATAGGGATCTTTGAGGGATTTTAAACTGGGGAGTAACACAGTGATGCTTGCTTTTTAGATGGTCATCAGAGTTGAAGAGGAAAAGATGAAGGCATGAAGATCTCCTAGGAGGTTGTAGTAAGTCCAGGATACAAGTGGTAGGAGTAGAGATGGAGATTAAGGGACAGAGTTAGACAATAAGCAGACAATGGGATTGACGAGATCTAGTGAGTCCATATGAGGCCCAAACAAGGATGATGGATACAGGAAGACTATGGAAAATTATGTGGAAGGCAACACACTAACTAGGGTCAATGTAAATGATAGTATGAATTTCATTCAGTCTTTTAAAAATATGGAACGACTGCCACTTAGCAGGCATTGAGTAAATATTCGTTGACTCTGAATGAATTTTAGTCTAATAAAGGAGTGTAGCTAGGCTGTTCATATAAATGAGTTGCACAGCATAATTGTAACTTAGCTCTATAAAACCAAAAGGGCTATTTTTAAAAACCAGTCTCCTTTTCAGCACAGTGGGTTTTGTGTGCTGCCTTAGCTGGTCAACGTAGGAGGGTCCCTTGAAATTGAGGCAGTGATCCCAGTGGGTGGATGACAGGGAAACAGTAAAAGAGCTTGTTGAAGTGACCACTTTCTTGGCTCACATTTGGTTTCATCCTTCTGCAGTCACATTCTGCCAGCAGTATTGCTGTGAAAATGTAATAGTCTCATTGAAAGTAGCTTTGTGTGTGTGGGCAGTGGAATAGAGAAATAGAGGACCTTTCTAGGATGCCATTTCAACCATGTAAATGAACACTTGCCCATGATCCTGGAATTTAAAGAATGTTCTTTACTCCTTTCTGCTGAGTTTCATGGGAATTAGGGTTTGCAAGATAGATAAGTGAATGGTTTGGGTCAATATGGCGGAGATCCAAGTGGGACTCTGAGGCCACTGTCACTGGGTATCTAAGTTGGAGCTAGAATTATCTAGTTTGATTGTATACATTTATC
>PVKS010050390.1:0-11574 GCA_004027875.1 Aplodontia rufa
ACTTAGTGAGATTCTGTCTCAAAATAAAAAAATAAAAAGGGCTGAGGATGTGGCTCAGTCGTAAAGCACCCCCGATTCAATTCTCAGAATCAAAATTTTTGAGACAGGGCCTCCCTAAGTTGCAGGCTGACCTTCAACTTTTGATCCTCTTGCCCTAAGCTCTTGAGTTGCTGGGATGACAGGTGTGCTCCCTGCACCTGGCTGGTAGACCTTTTTTTTTGAAAAAAAAAAAAAAAAGAGAGAGAGAGAAGGACAGTGAGAGAGAGAGAGGCAGAGACAGAGAGAATCAGTTTTTATTGAGTTTTTCACATGGTTTTTGTTGCTCCGACACTTATTGTGTACGTGGGTGCTGTAGTTGGAACCCGTGCACTTGCTCATGCCAGTCAAGTGCTGTAACTGTGGAGCCACCTCTCCAGCCCCTGGCAAATCTTGATTTGTGGTACCAAGCTGCAGGCTAAAGTCCCTACAGCCATAAACCCTGTGAATTAGCCTATCTCTGTTTTCTGCTTGATTACTGATTTTGAAGCTGGAAATGGTACAGTGGTCAATTGCATCAGCCAGGGCCAGTGTCCCCAACAAGTGGTGAGACAGATGGAAATTTTCTCTCTCTTTTTTTTTTTTTTAGAGAAAGAAAGAATTTTGTTTAGTTTTTCACGTGGCTTTTGTTGCTCCGACACTTTGTTGTGTGCGTGGTGCTGGGGTTTGAACCCGCGTCCTCGAGCTTGCCAGGCAAGCGCTGTGCCACTGCTCCAGCCCCAGGGAGGTGGAAGTTCTTATCAGTCTTTCAGGTTGTGGTCCCATTTGATTACTAGAGCTATGAGTTAGCAAAACGTAAAGATGTACAAACAGAAAAACCGTCGTCTGATGGTTGCACGATCAGTCCACCTGCTGCACTGCAGTGGCTCCCTGCCTGTGCTGGTGAGTTTACAGTGTGGGAGTGGGGAGGGAAGTGGGCCTTCATGTCGAAGTCGTCAGTCTTGCACCGAAATCACTGAATTTAAGGGATTTTTGTGAATGGGGTGAGCGGCATACAACTGGGTTTTCCCCAGAATGCAAGATGTGCTGCTTTCTTATTAGACAGCTACCAAAAATTGGAGATGGGTGTGTGAGGATGGTCATCTAAGATTGTCAGAAGGCAGAATGACAAGCCAGGTCAGGCATGGTGGTGCACACCTGTAATCCCTGAGACTCAGGAGATTGAGGCAGGAGGATCGTTAAGTTCAAGGCCAGCAATGAACAAGACTCTAGATAAGATTAAGAAAAAGAGGAAGAAAAAAAGGAGGTTGAGGATGTAGTTCAGCGGAACAGTACCCCTAGGTTCAATTCCCAGGACCTCAAAAGCCAGAATTACAACAGATTTAGTCTTTTTTGTGGGGGTAGGGTACGGGCAGTTCAACCCAGTGATGCGGGGTTTTTGAGATGAGGCCGATTCTCTGCTCCCACTGGCGAATGGAGTCTGGGCCGCTACAGATTCCAGCAGCCCAAACAGCCGGCTTCTAGTGTTTGCAGCCATTCCCAGTTAAAACTGGGAATCTGGGCTGACTGCAGGTGTCTGCAGCCGAAAGTGTCAGCAACTCTCCAGCTAAAAGCTGGGTGTTGCAGCTCTTGGTGTGGTGGAAATCACCCTGGGAATTCAGCGCCAATCTTCTGGGTCGTTGTCTCAAGAATTTAATTTGAAGAATAAAATCCACAGACAACACGGAAGGAGGAGTAAAAGGAGTAGGATTTATTTAGGAAGAAGAGCAGAGACTCCGCAAGGCAGAGGGGCAGCTGGAAGCAGGACACTGCCTAGTGGAGGTCAGGCCCGGGGTTATATTGATTTGGGGTGTGAGCATAATTAACATTCATGCTAAGCAGGCCTTGAGAAATGCATCTACACCGTTGGTTGAACCCTATGCAAAGCAGGCATTGAAACTGGTCGAGAGCACCATTGGTTAAAATCTATGTAAAACAAAAGGTGGCAAATACTTCCTAGTTCCCACCTGTGACCACCCCCATCTCTTAGTTGGGACTAAGGTGAGCCTCAAGGTCTTTTTGCATTTGAAGGCCCTGAGCATGCCCTGTCAATCACTCTACCAGCTAGCTCTTAGAGGGGGCCCTTTTTGCTGTCCTGACTACCTAGACATTTTACTGTCTCTTCTGAAACTATGTCTCCGGGGATGCTTATCCTCTGAGCCATATTCCCAGATATTATTATTATTATTTTTTTTTTCAGGGCTGAGGACCAAACTCAAGGCCTTTCGTGTGCTAGGCAAGTGCTCTGCCGCTGAGCTAAATCCCCAACCCGCAGCTCTTATTATTTTGAGACAGAGTTTCGCTAAGTTGCTGAGGATGGCCTCAGAACTAGTGAACCTCCTTCCTCAGCCCCCTGAATTGCTGAGATTACAGGCATGTGCTACCATACCAGTGCCTGGTTTGTTACAGATCTTTTTGTTTGTGGTACTGGGGATTGAACCCGGGCCTAGCACCTGCTAGGTAAATGGTCTACTACTGAGTTACAGCCTAGTCTAATTTAAGATCTTTTTTTTTTTTAAGAGAGAGTGAGAGAGTCAATTTTACTACTTTTTGTCTGGTTTTGTTTTTCTGACATTCAGTTTTGTATGTGGTGCTGAGGTTCAAACCTGGGTCTTTGTGCCTGCCAGGCAAGTGCTCTGCTACTGAGCCACCACTCCAGCTCTAATTTAAGGGTTTTTTTTTTTTTCTTTTTTTAAGAGAAAAGGACAGTGAAAGAGAGAGAGAAAGGGGATCAATTTTATTTAGTTTCTCATGTGGCTTTCGTTGCTCCGACACTTTGTTGCGTACATAGTGCTGGGGATGGAACCTGGGTCCCTGTGCATGCCAGGCAAGCGCTCGACCCCTGAGCCATCGCTCCAGTCCTAATTTAAGATCTTAACTGCCTTTTTCTCTTTCCTGAGATGGCTCTTTCCACGTTGCTCAGGCTGTCCTCACTGACCCAGTGGCTGGAACTCCAGCCGCACCTCACTGCAGCCAGCTCTGGTAGGCATTAATCCGGGGCTCCAGAATTGGCAGCCCCTTCTTCCACACATGGAAGGAGTGTTCCAGGAGCTTGGCTGCAGAGCTTGGCTTTGTGTGCAGGAACGGGGCGAGGGAGCCAGCAGCGGGAGGAAGGTCTCTTCTCGTGAGGGTTAGCACGGAGGGGCCTGCCTGTGGACTTAGCCGTCATCATATTTCTGAGTAGGACAAATAAACGACTTCTGTTTCCTCCTGGCGGCATGGAACTTGAGCAAGAGTGTCTCCATCTTGGTCTTGGTTAGGTCGCTTGGGCCCAGGGCAGGAGCTCAACAACCAATGGCCTCCTATAAATTTTAATAGGTAGTGAGAGCCTGAGAGCCTGGGGGACTGCAGGGGCTTCCTGCAGTCCACTGCAGCTTTTAAGCTCGTAGATGTGTGAGAAAGTGGAGACTTCCACTAGAGACACTTCCCTCAAGTGTGCATCCATTTCGCACCAAGGGTTTTTTTTTCCTTTTTGCAGTACTGGGGATTGAACTCTGGGCCTCTATGCTAGGTGAACACTATACCCACCGTGCTATCGCCCCAGCCTAGGTGTGCAGTAATCTGTATGCCTTCTTAGCTTATGAACTAATACCATAAGATTATTCTAGTTTGGTATTTTATAGGACAATTAACAAAGTGGACATAAAATGTCTTGTTTCAAGGGCTGGGGGTACAGCTCAGTAGAGCAGCGGGTGCCCAGCATGTTGGAGGCCCTGGGTTTGACCCCAGGAGTACACACCTAATGCACACTCACGTTCTGTTTCCAAGGATGCTATGAAGTTGCTTTTCCTTTTGTCTTCATCAGCTTTAAAACATTCAGTGCTTGAAGAACACCTGTGTAAGAAAAATCAAGCTAAATGGTGCTTGTCCTTGACCTTTATAACCGGAAAGAGCAGTCATTCGGGAAGGGAGAAATTAGAATTTATAGCACTTAGCACGCTAAGAAAAATATGGCCAGTACCTTTATCTGAGAAAAAGTCAGTACCTCTGTCTGAGAAAAAGACAGTCAGTCTCTTTATCTCTCGAAACAATCAAAACTAAATTTCCTTGAATCTACTTCTTAGTTTTTTTTAAAACCTAACAAAAATTACAATTTAGAATATGCTTCATTTAAAAATAATAAACTAGAAAAACATGAAAAGAGCCTGGGGCTGGGTGTAGGGGTTCACGCCTGTATAATCCCAGTGACTGGGAGGCTGAGGTAGGAGGATGGCGAGTTCAAAGCCAGCCTCGGCAACTTTAGGCCCTAGGCCCTAAGCAACTTAGCAAGACCCTGTCTCAAAAAAAAAAAAAAATACAAACAGGGCTGGGGATGTGGCTCAGTGGTTAAGCACCCCCTGGGTCCCTGGTAACCCCCCAAAAAAAGAAAGAAAAGAGCTGGGATAACACAAAAATACCAAATTTTATTATTATATATGCTTACTGTCAAATTCTTGGGAAATCCATTGTGTGATTGTTTGACTTATCCATTTATGTCTTGGGCTATTTTTCTGTAAAGTTGAGCCATATTAGAGAATGTAAGGATGAGATTTTTGTACCTGTAATATCCTTCTGTTCCTTATTCATTAATACATCTAATAGAAAGATTAGGGTGACCCTATTAATAATTTGTAATAAATTTCAGCTATACAAAGATGTCAATTAAAAATAAAAGGTCATTGTGTAACAGGGTTTATTTAATGTTCACTTTGTATTTTATTTTCTGGTACTGGGTGTCCAGCCCAAGGGCACTCTACCTCTGAACTGTATCCCAGCCCTTTTTATTTTTATTTTTTTTGTTTTGAGACTGGGTCTTGCTGAAGTTGCTTAGGGCCTTGCTTAAGTTGCTGAGGCTGGTCTTGAACTTAAAGTCCTCCCGCCTCAACCTCTCAAATCTCTGGCATTACAAGCATATGCCAGGCCACTTTCTATTTTAATATTACTTATTTCCTTCAGTGCTGGGAATTGAACCCAGGGCCTCATGCATGCTAAGCATATGTTATACCACTGAGCTAGGTCTCCAGCCCTTTTTCAAAAATTTTATTTTGAGTGGGGTGGTGACCCCCAGATATTTGGGAGGTTGAGACAGGAGGATCACAAATTTGAGGCCTGGGCAACTGAAAACGAATTATTTTGAGACAGGGTCTCCCCCAATTGCCCAGGCTGGCCTTGCCTTGGAGATCCTCCTGCCTTAGCCTCCCTGGTGGCTGGGATTTTAGTTATGTGCCGTGGTACCGGTCCTAATTTCCTTTTATATTCTCGCAAGAAAGAGCCTGGATCTGTTAACTGGAATCAATGTCTTTTCCCAGAAAAATGTAGGTGATCACAGTGCTGGAAATCAGTCTTTCCCAGGCACTGTTAAGTGTCTCTTAATACAAGTGTTCATTCGTATTCAAAGGTTTTTGTCTTCCTTAGGGTTTCTCTGAAAGATGTATTTATTTAAAAGAGGGGAACACTGTAGTTTCATTCTGCCTAACCTTAATCCCGGTATGAGATGTCAGTTTTGTCTTTGATTTGTAAATGAGATGAGTCAAAATGGTAGAAGTAGAGATCACCACAACTTCTGTCTGTTATGTGCCCTCTCTGCAAACTGGGAGTGCTGGGATATTAAATCCCGCCCCCTCCCCAGTTGTGGCTCAGTGGTTAGGTGCTTGCCTGGCATGCGTGAGGACCTGGGTTCAAACCCCAGCACCACATACACAGCTAGGTGTCAGAGCAACGAAAACCAGATGAAAAACTAAATAAAATTGATTCTCTTTCACTGTCCCCCCCCCCCCCCCCCTTTAAAGAGAGAAGGACAGTGAGAGGGAGAGACAGAGAGAATCAATTTTTACTGAGTTTTTCACATGGCTTTTGTTGTTCTGACGCTGAGATGTGTAAATGGGTGCTGGGGTTTGAACCCGTGTACTTGCGCATGTCAGGCAAGCACTGTAACCACGGAGCAGCTCCGGCCCCCTTCTCTCTCTCTTAAAAAAAAAAAGTTTCACCTTCCCAAATCTGGTTGTGAAGTTGGATCACTTGGGGAGTTTCTTAAAGATACCATTGGTCCCCATCCAAATTACATCAGAGTCCAAACGTCTTGTCTTTTTTGGTTTGGTACTGGGGAGTGAACCCAGTGTCTTAGCCACTGAGCCACATGCCCAGCCCTTTTTACTCTTTATTTTGAGACAAGGTCCCTCTAAGTTGTTTAAGGCCCTGCTGAGTCTGGCCTCACACTTGCGGTCCTCCTTCCTCAGCCTCCTGAGTTGCTGGGACTGCAGGTGTGGATCACTGCACCCGGCTGTTCTGTTGTCTTGAAAAGGTCATCAGGTGTTCCTGGGTGCCCCATGTGGGTAACATCCCCCTGTGGGAGGGGCAAAGAAGCCCGTTTGCTGCTGGTGGAGACTCCCCTGTAGGTGTGGACTCAATGCTGCTCGATGCCTGGGGAGGTGGCTCAGTGGTCCTGCCTTTGCACCCTGGGTTCACGGTGTAAAGAAATCTTCTGCAGCCGGTGCAGTGGCACACACGCCCGTCGGTCCAGCCAGTTGGCAGGCTGAGGCAGGATCACAAGTTCAAGACCAGCCTTGGCAATTCAGCATGTCATGTCTTAAAATGAAAAAGGGCTGGGGGTGTAGCTCAGTGGTAGAGTGCCCTGGGCTCAATGCCCAGGACTGAACAAAAAAATCAATATTTCCTAACCACGAACCCGAGGAAAGGCACCGACTGGTCTAGAAGAGAGACCCAGCCTTGCCCCAGAGCGCCTCAAGATCCAAGCAGGGTTGATCGCTAATCACGAAGTCTGAAGCCAGACTGACGGAAAGAACTGCCACTGGGTCCTGCGTATCTCTCCAGGGAAGGGTTCAGGTAACTGCTGTACAGAGAGAAGAACCTTTTGGAAAGGGTTCTGAGCAGGTCAAAGGCCATCAGTCGGGAGGCGAATGGGGCGAATTGCAGGGCTGAGTGTTCTAGGAGAATAATGCAAAGAGGATGAAAAGTCAAGGTGCGGCCAGGCAGCAGCCACGGGGGCCTCTGGCGTTTCAACCAGTGCTGCCAAGCTCAGCCTGAGTGGCCCATGAGCTTCTAGAGTCCCCACCGTCTGGTCTCAGGCATGGCTGCATTCACAGGCCAGTGGGTGGTGGGAAGGGAGACTGGCAAGGTGACGCTGTTCATAAGCACTTCCACAGTCCAGTGTTCACTCAGATATTACCAGGGGCACTGGGATTGCTGCAGGATATAGGCTTGGTGTGGGGATAGTAAAAAATGGCTGTGTGCTGGGTGTGGCAGGGCACGCCTGTAATCCCAGTCTCTTGGGAGGATGAGGCAGGAGGATCAAAAGTTGGAGGCTAGCCTCAGCAACTTAGTGAGACTGTCTCAAAAAAAAAAAAGAAAGAAAGAAAAGAAAAAACAAAAAGACTAGGGATCAGCTCAGTGGTAAAGCTCTCCTGGGTTCAATCCCCACTACCAGAGCAAACCAAATCAAACAAATAAACAAACCAGCAAACATACAAAAACCGCAAGGCTTGGAGCGTCTTAGTTTCTCCAGTTGTCAGACAAGAACATCACCTTTTCTGTTGATTTTTTTTTTTTTTTAATAAAGAAACAACTTTATTCAGTTTTTCACATGGCTTTAGTTGCTCCAACACTCAGTTGTGTGCATGGTGCTGGGGTTTGAACCTGGGTCCTCTGTTTGCCAGGCAAGCGCCAAAACCACTGAGCCACCGCTCCAGCCCCTGTGTTGATGTTTAACAACCGTTTACATCTAGGGTACTGGAGGTAAACCCCAGGCCTCTCACACGCTAGCCCAAGTACTGTACTATTGAGCTCCATCCTCGGCCCTTTTTAATTTAATTTTTTGCTATCTAGAACTCTGCCTCTGAGCGACATCCCCATTGCTTTTGCTTGTTTGGTTTGGTGGCATTGAGGATGAACCTAGGGGTGCTTTACCACTGAGCCCACCCTCAGCCCTTTTTACAGTTTTTGTTTAGGGACCAGGATCTCACTAAGTTCTCAAGGCTGGCTTGGAACTTGCGCTCCTCCTGGCCTCCGGGTCCTGCGTAGCTGGGTTGTAGTAGGCCTGTGCCACCATCACGTGCAGATGGTTCCTTAGTAGTAACAACTTGGGGGACGTTTTTGCAGCAGACTCCTGCAGGTCTTGGCAGAGGCCTCCGGGAGCTCGGGAACATTCCTTCTGCAGTGTTCTGCACCAGAGCCCCTCTGGGTGGGCTGGGGGTGGGAGGCACCTTGGAAGGTTGGGCTTGTTAGAGAAGAGAGGATAACGTTGGTTGTAGGACTTTGCTGGCCGTGGAGATGGTATCTGGGACCAGAGGCGGAGCCCTGGTAAGAGGGTTATCCTGCGTGAACAGATGGCCGAACCTCTGGGTCCTGTGGCAGTGACCCTTCTACTCCAGCATGTCGGCGTCCACCTGAGACCGAAGCGTCCTCCCCATTTGCAGGTGAAGCGCCTCCGATTCTTGGGGATGCTTTCTTTACTTGTAAGGCAGGACGCTGAGGACGCTGCTTTGCGGTTCCCGACTCCGGAGTCTGCCCTTTGGTCGTCTCTTGGGAGGTGGTTGCCTAGCCGTTTTCTCCCTGTCTAAGCATGTGATTTCTTCCTGAGCCCTTACAGCTCCGAGTTTTGCTTGTCGGAAGGATCAATTTTCTGTTGTCACCCCCTGATATTGACTGGCCTCACTTAAGACACGCTTTGTTGTGTCCCTGATAGTCGTCTTCTTTTTCTTTCACGCTGGGGATGGAACCCAGGGGTGCTTTACCACTGAACTCCATCCCTAACCCTTTTTAAATTTAAGACAGGGCCTCCCTAAGTTGCTGAGGCTGGCCTTGAACTTGCAATCCTACTGTAAAAAATTCATGCATAAAAATAATTGACGGAGCCAGGCTTGGTGGCTTGGTGATGGCGCACGCCTGTAATCCCAGTAACTTGGGAGTCTGAGGCAGGAGGATTGCAAGTTCAAGGCCAGCCTCAGCAACTTAGTGAGACCCTGCTTCAAAATGAAAAATAAAAAGGTAAAAAAAGGTCTGGGAATGTAGCTCAGTGGTTAAGCACCTGGGTTCAATCCCCAGTACCAAAAATAAATTACCGCAGTGAGTGCAAAAACCCAAGCCAATTGATCTTAGTATATATGGGTGGTTTTTTTTTCTTTTTTTTTTTTACTCTGGGTGCAGTTTCATGACAATTTTAGACAAGTCCGTTTTGTTTATAATAAAGAAAACCTTTTCTGCCTCGTTTAAAATGAGAAAAAGACTCACTGAGGCCTTTGGAATGCTCAAAAGTTTTCGATCCTATGTGGCGATTCTGTGGTGACGATTTTATCTAGACTTGCAACAGTGACGGATTTCAAGTCCATTTCTGGAACTGGGCCTGGTAAACAGTCCCAACATGACAGGCAGGAATGCGGAGAATGCTCCAGTGTTCAGGGAAGGAGGTCATGGTTTAAAGAATTGCACTGGGCCAGAGAAAGTTTCCCAAGCTGTCCCTGGGATCCCTGGGACCCAGCTGGTTCCCTTCCCTCAGTGCTTTAGTCCTAGGCAAATTGGGTGGCAGAATCAACTGATCAGCCCCTGCAGGGCTGCACGAAAAGTCCCAGATGAGCCTCATGTGCCTGCACCCCAAATGCTAAAAATGAGAATTTAGGGTCATTAGCTGGTGACCAGAAAATTCAAAGATGTGATTGAAAACATGCTTTTTTTTCTTCACTGAATGATCTCAGGATAGAAATTATTAAAAAAGAGTTGGCTGTGGTTAGCGCATGCCTGTAATCCCAGCGACTCTGGAGGCTTAGGCAGGAGGATCACGAGTTCAAGGCCAGCTCAGCAACTTAGGGAGGCCCTGTCTCAAAATGAAAAATAAAAAAAGAGCTATGAGCGTGGGTCAGTGGGTATGTGCCCTGGGTTCAAACCGTGGTACCAAAAAGGGGAAAAAAAGTGGCTTGCAGGAAAGAGAATTCGTGGTGGATCTTTGGAGAATGGAGATACTTGAAAGAACTCAGTAAAATAATGAGGCAGGAAAGAGCTTCAGTGTGTGGGAGAAATATTTTCCGGAAAGAAAAATTGTCCAGGAAAAGTTTGGTTAATGCTTAGTAGATTTCCCTCCTCAATAACAGAACTTTTCAGAACTTTTAATACATTAATATTATTAATCTATGGGCTGGAGCGGTGGCTCAGCGGTTTCGGCGCTTGCCTGGCAAGCGCGAGGATCCGGCTTCAAACCCCAGCACCATGTACACAACAAAGCGATGGAGCAACGAAGGCCATGTGTAAAACCAAATAAAGTTGTTTCTCTCTTTCTCTGTCTCTCTCACTGTCCTCTCTCTTTAAAAAAAAAAAATATTATTAATCTATATCTGCAAAGAGGAAGTAATTGTACTTTACTGCAATAGTTTGGAAAGGTCAGATCAAAGAAGAGAGCACAGTTAGACTTCTAATTAAGAAACCAGGAGCCACCTGGCATGCGCAAGGACCCAGGTTCAAATCCCAGCACCACCAACCCAATGTTGGGAGGTGTGGCTCAGCAGTAGAGCTCTCACCCACCCAGGCACCTTGTGTTTGACTTCATATTCCTAATCTGGAGCTGAGAGAAGAAGATATTAAGGAAAATTATTTTCTGGCACTGTGGATTGAACTTGGGGATGTGCTAACCACTGAGCTACATTCCCATCCCTTTTTATTTTTTATTTTGAGCAGGTGCCTTGATGAATGGCTGAGGCTGGCCTCAAATTTGTCATCCTCCTGCCTCAGCCTCCTGCGCTGCTGGGATTACAGGCACACACCATCATGCCCGGCTCCTTCTTTTGATGGGTGGAAGGAAGGTGGATTTTAATTCTGTTCAAGTAAAAATTATTTTGTTTTATAATATCTAATTTTAGAATTAAGCAAATATTGAGAGATTCTTATTCTGTGGTTATAATAGAAGAATGTAGAATGTAGTAATTTAAAAGTGTGCATTATTTGGGAAACTTCTTGTGTTATCCTGAGATGAAAAGTTTCACATTTTTGTGCCTTGTTAAATTAAATCTGGACTTGCTGATATTGGCAGGGAGGGTGGAAAGTAGCAGAAAATAAAGCAGAAGATTGAGGAGACAATAAAGACCGTTAAAATCTTTTGGATTGAGTGGAGTTTGGATTAAATTCAGTGTTCAAAATCTCCAGACAAGTGCATCAGATTTAGTTTTTATTTCACTGTGCAGTAATAACTGTTTATAGACTCCATTTCTATGGCACTTAATTTCCCATGGAGTTAATCGCCCTCCTGCAAGACACATTAAGCTTCAAGCTGTCCCTTAACCGTGTATTCTGGGGCCAGAGACAATTGGACTACTATGGAGTTAAAAGCTGTAAATTATTGTGTTATTCATACCCCAGCTCCTGCGGTGCGTGCTGAAGGGATTGTAAGTGTGTGTGCACTGAGGGGAGATGAGGGAGGGGTGCACTGAAGGTATTGTGAGTGTGTGAGCACTGAGGGGAGATGAGGGAGGGATGCATTGAAGGTATTGTGAGTGTGTGTGCATTGAGGGGAGATGAGGGAGAGTGCACTGAAGGTGTTGTGAGTGTGTGAGCACTGAGGGGAGATGAGGGAGGGATGCA
>PVKS010050391.1:0-11571 GCA_004027875.1 Aplodontia rufa
GAAACTCTTCACTCAGCTGTGCCATGGTTCACAATGATAATACTCGGAATTAACTATTATTACCAGCACTAAAATGGATGGCTCTCATGCTGAATAGAAGAAAGTCAAACAAACAAACAAAAATAGTGTACATTGTTTGATTCCATTCAGATTATATTTTATAAGTTGAAATTTAATATATAATGATAAATAATAGATCATTAGTTGTCTAAATGTTGTTGAGTAGGCAGGGAGGTATTATCAAGGGATGCAAAGAAAAATTTTAGTATAATGGATGCATTTATTATTTTGAATTCCCAGGAGGGTACCTATGATAAAACTTAACAAATTCTACCAATTCAATATTTCTGGTATTTAAGTGTATGTGCCATTTAGAATCCAACAAAGTTATTTTTAAAAGGCATGTTTTCATAACCCAAATTAATATAGATATTTAATATTTTCTTGGGTTATTTCATTGCATATTGTTTTTAAAGAGAGAGAGAGAGAGACAGAATCAATTTATATTTTTATCACATGGTTTTTGTTGCTCTGACACTTAGTTGTGTATGTGGGTGCTGGAATTTGAACATGTGTACCTATGCATGCCTGGGCAAGCACCATAACTGCTGAGCCACCGCTCCAGACCCCATTATTAAATGTTTTTAAGGTGAATCCAATTGAAATTTTCTCAGGAAAATCTAGCCCTCAGTTTAGGTTCTCAGTCAAATGACGTCCAACATTCTATAAAAGGT
Organism: Aplodontia rufa; assembly: GCA_004027875.1. NCBI lineage: Eukaryota > Metazoa > Chordata > Mammalia > Rodentia > Aplodontiidae > Aplodontia > Aplodontia rufa. Next base: position 735 of record PVKS010050391.1, read on the forward strand.
TATTAAGGCCTAGACATAAATTAAATACCAGAGAAACTGACATTTTAAAATATTTCAGTTAATTGTGATGTGTCTACAATGTACAGGTTTCAGCATGTTCAATGCATGTGTTTGTGTCTGAGTCTGTGTACATTAACACCCTCACATTGCATACATATTACAATTGTATTGGGAGGGGGATTTTGAAACCAATACCCATGGATAATTGAATTACCCTTGCTATTTTATAGATAGTGATCAAGTCATAAAATTTAATTTATGCATATAATTACAGGAAGACAATTTATTCAAAGGGGGGATACTCATACAGTTTATATAAGCAGGCATTTCCTATTTATTTTTAAATTTTCTGATAAAATTTGTCCATAATCAAGCATACTTTGATAGGATTTTTAAAACATGTTCTAAATAGTCTACATCATTGTTCCTTACATAGTGAAGTTAGCAGGAATTTTATGCGTTATCCTTATGTTAAGTCATCTATGTAAAATCAGCTATGTGTATTCCAAAATGGGAATTACTTTTAAACTTCTAAGGCTTAGATATTTAAATGCTGTGATTATGCTCTAATGAATATTTAAATCTTTGAAGTCAGAGGTAGTTGCTACTAATGCCAATCAAATCTAGGATGACCAAAGAAGCCCTGCTTTCATGAATAAGTAATTGTTCTCCCTATGAGTTATCTGAATAGTGTAAGAATTCATGTGGGAATAGGAAGAACACTGTTTGAATGACATTTTATCTGAAAAATGGAGCAACCACAGGAGCAGATGTACTATATTAGAATCTGCTTGACCTGTTCACAAGCCTTTGTGAATTTTGAACTCTGAAGAAAATGCTTTGTTTGATTCTCAACTATAGCTACAATGTTGGATCAGTGATTGAATATCTGAAGTCTTATTCTCAGGAAATATATATTGGTCATCTAATATGTATTCTAAAATAATTTAAAATATGCTATTATTTTAACTTTATAATGATGATGATAATAAGGCTCCTGCATTTCAAAGGTCAATATTTCATTGGAGCTTTATCACTGAAATTTCACACTGGCCATACTACTTTACATTTTCTGAATGTCACAGTGAATTTTATGTAATTTTATTTAAAATTTGAAATGTATTATAGAGGCACTGAACTTATGTTGGATGCTATGGATGGTTCACTTCAAAGATATAATACTAGGAGAAAATGTTTCAACAGGATAATTAAAGTTGAGTACTAAGTAATACCTTATATTAGACTTAAATCTGTACTGATAACAATAAACATGTAGTCTATTGGGGAAATATTCCTGAGGTTTCAATATAAAGCATTTTCCAATGTATCTGTAAGGCCTCTCAAATCCATACCACAGAGAAAGGCCAGGAAATATTATTTACAGAAATAAGATCTTCTTGGAAGCTAAGAGTATCAAAAGCCTAATGCTTTGGGGGAGGGGAGACAATATTTTTCCACTGTACTCAGAAGAAATAAATAAAGGAATAGTTATTAAAATCTAAAGAAATAATAGAAAAACAGGAAATTTGTAGTTGGTACTTTTATATCTTGATTTTACACATGTATAGTTAAATTGTAATAAATATTTATTTTTTCATGAGCGCTTGAGAATAATCCATGCACATATGTACACATACAACAATACTTCACTACTTATACATTTTATTGCTTAGTAGTTAAATGAAAGTGGCCATTAGACATGTGTACAACCAATATTAAGAACACAATAGATTGTGATAAGTGCTACTCATTTAATGCCAATCATATATATATATATATATATATATATGTGTGTGTGTGTGTGTGTGTGTGTTTGTGTATGTGTGCATATGTGTTTAGCTATATTGCTAGGAAAATCAGAATGCCTAAAACATGGTCACTGTTCTCAAGGAGCTCTGAGTCCAATGTGGGAGATATAGAAATAAAATAAAAAATGATAAAAATTCTAGGTAATATAAGAAGTTTTGTGTGTATGCTCATAGAGAAAGGGAACAAAATGTCCATTAATGATCCATCCTTTTAGCATGTCAATATAACATTTATTTTTGATACTTTCTTACCAAGTATACAAAATATTCATGTGTATATATTACTATAGCATCATTATAGTAACTATGTGATATGATTTAAATTTTAAACATATTTTATATAGTTCTCTCTGATAGTTAGAAAATATTTTATGCAAAGTAATTCATGCACTCAAGAGTACGTACAATGACATAGTATAGATGTACAAGAGGTGTTTGGAAGTTATATATTTCAGTCTAATGTTTGTTGTGCAAGAACCAGTGGTGAATTTGAAAGAATGCAAAAGTACCATGTTTTACCTTTTTGAAAAATCAAGGATTGCAGATTACATGCAATAATATACTAAGATCTCACTTTTGCCTTTAACTGAACATCGTTATCCAATTAATACAACTCTTCCCTGTAATCTCCAACCAAATTATATGATTCAGTGGGAATTTGTCAGAAGAAAGAGAACAATGAAAAAAACCTTTAGTGTGTAGTTGCACTATGTCATTTTAAGAGGAGAGAAAGCATAAAGGAATATCCTGAATGAGTTGCAAATCACTACCATGCATTATATACTGCCTCAACAAATTAATTGAATGTGAATTTGTGTGCCCACAGTCTGCTCCTGTAGACTAAAAATGAATTTGGAGTCTTTACCTGCTTACAGTAAATGCTCATCTCTCACAAACCTTTAATCATGTGAATATCACCAAAGCAAAAACACTACTCAGGTGAATCAGAGAAAAGAGTTCTTTCTTTGAGCCTTTAGGAACAAGACATTACCATAGCAACAAGGGACTTTCTTTTGTAAGGTTTTAATACCTCTGCTTTAGTTTCCATTGCAACCAAGGTTTAGAAAGCCACGCTTGAAGCCTTTGTTAGGGAATTTCTAGATTGTCAGCATAGCCATGGTGGATGTTGCAGTGAAGGAACCTTAAGTTTCATGCCGGAAAAGAAATATAAGTGTAATTAAAAAAAACAAAATTTAAAGAGATCTTCAATTCCTGTAGTTAAGGACAATTAGCATTCCCTTTGTATATTGGATAGTATTGATGTTTGAAGAATTGTAGTATTCATGATAGAGTTGCAGATTTTTTCTATTATCATATTACATGTGAGAACTATATTGTCATGTTAACACAAGCAGGTATGTAGCTCATTTTAAAAACAGGTGAGATGCTTTAAAAATAAGTTAAACCTCCTTTTTTTGTAAATATGCCCCTGTTGATTTCCCAAGTTAGTAATTTTCCTTGGCCTTCATTGTTTTCCAGTTTGTCATTTAAAATTCTTTGAATATTAATGGACATATTTTTTATTATTGTTGTACAACAAAATAATGGAATCAAGTTTCAAAATCATGGAAATCATTGAATCTGACTCAGTTGAAAACACAGTTTTCTCCATACCCCATCTCCAATTCATGATCATTTATTTTGCATTGAAATGTCCTAATTAAAATAAATTCACCTTGTGCTAATTTCCACATTTGAACTCTGATTTTCTATTCTTTTCCTTCTATAATTGATCTATATGATTTATTGATTCATAAACTGGATCATTCGCTCCTATTGTCCAGTTATATTCAAATTCATTTAATTAATCATTGATCAGTGGATTTATATATTATTCAATCCAACAGTGTATCATTATTGTATGCTTGTGTAGCTATGTTTTGAAGCCCTACTAAATTTTACCTTTTTGTAGGAATTCTACAGAAGACATCAGAAATAAATAGGACTATAATGGTCATTTGATCCCTAAAATCTTACAGCACAGTAAGAGATTATATACACATTTGACTAGATAATTATAAAATAACATAAGTGCAATAGTATGCATCAGAATGGAATATTCTAGAACTATTCAGGAAGAGCATCTGACCCATTGTGGAGTATCAGGAAAAGATTGTTGAATATTCAAAGGCTAGGTTTCAAAGGGCAAGTGAATGTGGGAAAGTAAGAATAATATTGAGAAAAATGGACATTAGCAAAGGTAAATAGAAGTTAAATAACTTGGACTTCATCTGCAGAATATTTGTAACTATTGAGAGGTTATAATCAGGGGAATGATATCTTCGAATTTATGCTTTTGAAAAATATTTCTACTGGCTACATGTCACAGGGGTGTGTTAGGAGATTATCCAAATAGTCCAGACAAACAGTAGTGGAGATGAGTATTTTGACTATAGAATCCATTGCATTAAAATATGATTAAGTTGTACACAAAAGATCATATTTGGTCATAAATCTATAGAGACACTGAGTATATTCGTGGTCTCCAGGTGTTGGGAGATTGTGGAAGGGAAAATGACTACTAATGGGTACAAAATTTCTTTTTGGAATAATGAAAAATGTCTCAGAATTAGAAAATGGTAATTATTGCATAATATTGTGAAATGAATAAAATCCAATGAACAGTTTATTTTAAAGGAATAAATTTAATGGTCTGTGATTATTATCTTTAAAAAAACTTTTACTAAAAATAGAACACTGGGCTTCCTGATGAACAATAAGGAGAGAGAGCCAGAGGAATGTAAGAAACCCTCAAGATTATTGCTGTGGGAATGGGTACATGACTCTGCTACCACAGAAGTGTGAACACTAGAGAAGGAGACACTGTAAGGTGAGAGAAAGAAATTGGGGTAGGAGTTGTTAATTTATATTTCATTGTGTTTAAGGTCTGTGTTAGTCAGATTTTCAACTCTGTTAAATACCTGAGAAATACAGAGGAGGAATGATGTATTTTTGCTCATGGTTCTAGAAGTTTACACCAGTGGTTGGCAGGCGCCATTGCTATGGATCTGTGGTGAGGAAAAGCATCATGGCTGAGAGGGCATGGCAGAACATAGATGCTCATCTCATGGTGGCCATGTAGCAGAGGGAGCAAGGAAGGGGCTGGGTCAAGATATACCCTTCCAGGGCATGCCTCCCAATGACCACTAATGTAATCAAAATAATAATTCATCAGTGGATTGATCAATGATGAAGTTAGAGTCCTTGGGATGTAATTACTTCCCCAAAATACTGGAAGTGAACATTGATGCACTAGGTACTAAGCCTTAAACACTTAACTCTTTAGGGACATTACAGATCCAAAACATATAAAAGCCTGTGCAATAACCAACTATACTTGAACTGGTGATAGAATTACTTCTTAGATATAAATTTGATAAAAACATATCCTAGAAATTCAGTGGCATCCCAGATTTTTCTTCCTCTACATATTCCACAGTTACAACATAATCTCATTAGTAGCAACTTCTTTTGACACTGTGTTTTTCAAAGAGTAGATTATATAGCAGTTTACTCCTTGGCATGGTGACATATGCCTGTAACCCCAAGTTCAAAGTCAGCCTCAGGATCTTAGCGAGATCTTTTCTCAAAATAAAAATAAAAATGTCTGTGGATGTGACTCAGTGGCAAAGCGCCTCTGGGTTCAATCCCTGGTACCAGGAAAGAAGGAAGAAGAAAACATATCCATTCCTTCATTCACTCACTCAATATGTATTAAATTAAAAACTTTTGCCAAAGAATCTCCCATACTTTTTCATTCTTTATTTGAGCTTCTGGGTACTACTCTTTCTTCTCTGAGGCTTTAAATATTTTCCTCAGAGTATATAAAGCTCTAGGTGATTGCATGTGACTTCATGCTTGTAGTCATCATCAATATCAATAATTTCCAATAGATAACATAGATAAAATGCACAAAAACTACCAATATCATACCTCAGCACCTCTGGTAGGTTGGCCTTTTAAAAATACAATTCTTTGCATGGTAAATTTTCTTTTTGTTTTGTTGCTCTGGGAATTGAACACAGCAGTTAAGGGTACTTAAACACTGAGCCAAACACCAAACCCCCTTTTTATTTTTTTTGTTATTTTGAGACAGGGTCTCCCTAAGTTTCTGAGGCTGTATGTGAACTTGCAGTCCTCCAGTCTCAGCCTCCCAAGCCATTGGAATTACAAGCATGCATCACTGTGCTCAGCTAATTAATGTGTGTTCAAGAAAACTAATGGAATAAGTTCCATAAGTATAGAAAGATCAACTATTTTGAAACAAAGATATAAATTCAGCAAGACAAAAACTGCAATTGTGTGCATCATGTTTGGTGATAATGTCACTTGGGTGACTGTAGTAAATTTAATTTCAAGAATGGTAATGAAACAAGAGGAGTTGATGAGAAGGCAATGAGTAAGGAATATATGCATAAGAAATGTGGATTATAAAGGAGAGGGACTCATCATATAGAACAGCTCTATGATAAAGAAGATAAGTTTATTACCTTTTCATATAAAGTCTTTCTCATAAGTAAGAATGTCTGTGATTTTCTTCAAGTATCCTCTTTAATCAGTGTTCAGTTGTTCTATGAAACCAGATTAGACTGTACCCAAGTTTCCGATAATCCACCTTCTTAATTTGCTTAATGTAGACAAAGGTTTGAGGTTATCCTATCAAAATGTCATCCTTCTTCACATTGCATATTGCTATTTATTATGAGGCTAAATTCACAAATCAACATTTTGGTATAATTTGCTGATCAAAGCTAGGCCTTTAGTGATACCAGATCTATGAGTTGTGTCATGTGTTGCTAATGTTTCCATTGTTAAGAATACTGCAGCTGCCTTTCTTATTCATCTCATTCCTTATTCTTGGTAATGGTTATTTTAAATAACAGAATTGAAAGTTCCACAAGTATTTATTTTAAAGCTATAGATATGAATATTGAAAAACATTTAATTATATATTATTTAAACACACTAATTTCTATAAACAACTTTTTTCAAAGAAAGATGGATCCTTTTTTCTTTCCTAATTTGTGCTTTCATCTTATTTGATTTTTTCTTGGATTCTTCCCCTTCCTCCATGAATTTATAATTCATTTTATATGCTGTCTTTCTTGCCCAGGCCTAAAAGCATGAACTTGTCTTCTGTTATCCAAAAGCAACAACAGAAATCTTACTTGAATATTTCACATGTATATTTGGATTTCTTTTCCTTCATTTCAGGATAGAGAATTACAGAATTATGTTGTTCCTGGTTTATAGACAGATACTCCTTAACTTATTGCCCTCAATTTTCAATTGTACTGTACTTTTGAAATGTACTAATCCTCTTAATATAATCTAGTGGCATGTTATAAATCCTCATTCTCCTTGAAGTTTCAGTACCATTAGAGCAAAATTATCCCCTCTTCTCCACTTTTGGTTCCTTACTGGAATTTTGTACCCTGTGATCACCTGTGTGTTCTGTATTCCATTGGCACCTATACCAGGTCCTTCATCAGGTCCTCTTCATCTTCCTCTTTGATTCAGCATCTTCTCTCTATTGTCAAGATACTTTTCACTACCTTTGTGTGACCAATTTTCAAATGTTCCTTCCTTCCTAGTCTTTTCTTTTAGACCCTGCCTATTCTCTCCCACATTGGCCTGGATACTTTCACTTATCATTCCTACTGTAACTTTAAATTTGGTATGCTCAAATCTGTATTTCATGAATGAATGGATTTATTGCTTGATGGAATGCTTCAATTCCTAATGTGCACCAGGCATTTTAAATACAGAATTCAATTGATCAGGATATAGAAAAACAGAATGGAAAGTGAACACTGAAAAGTAATTGATTTTAAGTTGCAAATACTACCTAAATAGTATTGAAACTCAAATTTCCATGGTGATATTATAAGTTGAGCATTGTTTATTTTCAGTTACCAGAGTCCTTCTGGGCAATTAGCTTAGAAATCTCAATTGAAAATTTCAAAATAAAATGAAGAAAATCCCTTTTAAAGGATTTTTCTTAAAACTTTCATTATCCTTTCACTGAGCATCCAAACCTCCACTTCATTTGATTACTCATTTCCTTAATGAGCAATAATTAACAATCTTGCTTAAGCAAGTATTATAAGACATAAGATTATCTTTAACACCTTATCAAAAACCTTTAGGCTTTGTAGGAATATTAAAAAACTATTGATTTTAACATATAGCATTGTCATCATTCTTATGATTGACAAACAAGATGCAGTCTCTCCAGTAAACCACCCACTGCAGCTCAAACTTGTTAGCATAATCAATCTATCACTCTTGTTTTAAAAAGTTGTAAGAAAACCCCACAGAAGGGTGTAACTAAAAATTACAGCTGATGTAAGCTTTTCACTTCATGCCAAAGGAAGGGCAATTGACACTACCACAAAATAAACTCTGTACTACAGCCTCTTTAATCATTTGTCAAGATGTATTATGTCCTTGTCAATATCAGTGGGTAAACACTATCATTAATCTGCAAGTGAGGAAATAAGTAACCACGTCAGTTTTCAGGTGCTTGGCTATTAATGCATATTCATATTTATTGCATCTTTCTCCCCCCTTAATTTTCTCCTGTTGTTCCCTCTGCATAAAATGTGCGGTTACATTGTAGTGTTTGAAAAATATATATAAAGCATTATTAGAATATTGGCCATTGTGAAATTTGCTGGGTGTGCTTGGTGAGACAGGCACTGACAATGCAGTAGTTAAGCTGAGCCAGCATAGATTAGTCTAAATGAGAACACACAAGCTATAAATTTAACAAAGTGTTCATTTACTAAAGTGATTGCTTTATGCATCTGCAAATAGGAAATAACAGAACATCCAACTCTTTTTTCCTAGACAAATACAAAACTTGGATATTGAAAAGCTTTCTTTAGAAACTTTAAACAGTCATTTTAATTTTAGATGCTGTCACTGATGTGTTATTCAAAAGGGGGATATTACATACAGTGGATGTGACATGAAGTTGCAGTGATAGCATCTATTATTTGACTTAAATCACCACTTATGTCTTGATATGCTCCTGTGGGGACTCTGTGGAATATCTGTATTAATTAGGTGAATATTCAAATTAAATCTGGCTGTAACAGTGTTTTATTTCCATCAGGTATCCTCCATAATCTAGTGGCATTAGATTTCTCTCTTATAGGATTTTTAGCAAATGTATTAATATAAGCTGATATTTTCAAAATATACCAGGTTTATCAAGCGCCTCAGTAACCCTCAAAGAATTAGCAGCTCAGAATCTTAGAGGCTGATTGTTCAAATAATAATAAATCATTATATACTAAGTTTATGTCAGTGTCAATTACTTCATATAATTCATCAAAAACACTATGAAGTATACATTATCATAGACATAAATTAAACAACTTTCTGAAGACCACACTGATATTAAATCATGAAACTTGTATTTGAATCCAAATGTGCCTTGCTCAGAAACCTCAGCTGTTACACAGTGGGTCACACTGCCTGTCAGAGCAATTTCATCAAGGAAAATCTTCTTAGATTTTACTTTGAAAGATGTCAGGTGTGTTTACCAAAGTCATTAAATTATTAATTAGAGATGTGCTATCTACTTTTCTGAAATCTCATATTTATTTTTTAGAAATCCAGAAAGAAACTATTTTATATAGAACATAATACCTTGACTCACGTAATGATTAACAGCACAGATTCTGGCCACCAATTTCCTCCATTAAAATTACGATTGTTGTGTTTCCTACATGTGATCTTATAAAATTTACTTGACCACTCTGTTTCATTACCTATAAATAGACATAATTACACTGAATTATTGTAATTATTAAATGTGATAATAAATTTAAAGCAATTAAAATAGGGTCTGTAATATAATAACTATTCACCAAACAGCAACAATAACATCGTTTTGAGAAGCAATATGTTTAGCTTATATATTTCTTATTGTAAAGGGAAAAATACCCCCTTTAGTTACATAATATTCTTAATATCAATACCCCCTTTCCATTCTTTGCCAATCTTTCTGGCTTTCATTCAGCCATCCTGTCAGACTTCCTGCCTGCCTTCCTCACTCTCTCTTTATTATGATATAATTCAAATAGGAAACAATTCATTTAAAATGTGCAATTCAAAAGATTGAATATGTTCACTGGGTTATGCATCCGTCACCAGAATGTAATTTTAGAAAATCTTTGTGTCATCTAAAGAAACACTAGATCCATTAAAAATCTCTCCTCATCCCTCTCCACAAAGCCCAGGGCAATCTCTAATCTGCTTTCTGTCTCTATAGATTTGCCTCTTCTGGACATTTCATATAAATGAATATATGTAACATAGGTTTTTTGTGCCTGATTTCTTTCACTTAAAATAGTGTTCTCAAATTTGACCCATGTAGAACTATGTGTCAGAATATGATTCTGACATGAGAAAATACTGCCTTGCATGAATTCAATATATTTTATGTATCCATTTATCAGTTGCTGTCTACCTGGGATGTTTCCCCTATGGCTATTATGCATACTGCTACTATGAATATTCATGAATAAGAGTGGACATATGTTTTCATTTTTCTTGGATAAGTACATAGGAATGGAAATATTGGGTCAAAAGCTTTGATTGTGTCTTATTTGGAGAACCAAATTTCCCTCTACTTGGTCTTCCAGTTTCTGCCCTTACTTATCCTGTAAATATTTTTACACTTTTTGCCAATGTGTTTTTTTTTTAATTTTAAATTGAGGCCTTCAAATGATATCCAGTGCCTCTTCTGTTATTTGGAAATAAATAACACCTTAACTTGACAAACATTTAATTATTAAATATTTATTCTGTTTCTACTGTGTCCTGGGCAATGTAAGGATACATTAGCAACCAAAACAAAACACCCTGCTTTGGGACACATAGTGGTGTATGGACCTTTATATAATCTCCTCGTTTTGCCACAACTTTTTACCATTTTCACTCTCCATCTGTATTTTAGCTGTGCTTTTGTCATTTTTCTATCTTCAATGTACTCAAACTTTCATGTTTTTTCAATG